>JAODPA010074402.1:0-29311 GCA_025585075.1 Nepenthes mirabilis
AATGATCAATATTTGAACCTATAATCCATTGGTAAAAGTAGTGTTCGATCTCATGTATAAGATTATATATATGACAACCCACATATGGATTTTGAATAGTAGTGTAACGCCTTTGGTTATATGGAAACAAATATAACTCGAACTTTAATTATCTACTCTTTAGTCGGTAAGGTTCTACTGGTCCTTAGTCTAAAGAATAGCATATTCAAACATAAATTTGTGCATGGCACATTTTGGATTAAGAACTAAATGGAAAATTTAAAAGTTGTGCATATTTGTTATGAAGATTCACAGTAGTGCATTGAAATTCGACCAACTGTTCCTTTCAACATATTTTTTACTAACCCTTTTCAGATTAGTAGGCTTAGAAACTTACAGGTGAGGATTTGGTTGAAGAGCTGATTTGAGGAAAAAAGCTTATTTAGATATTTAGCTGTTGTATTTATTTAGACTAGTAGTTTTAGAATGGTAAACTTTATTTTTGGTTGGTGGTAGTTTGATATGCTCTTATCAATGATGTTCTTGGAGTCGAATTTATTATATTTAGCTATGTCTTTACTCTGATTTTAGTATAAACATGACTCCTTACAAATGTATTAATGTCATATAGGGTCTGTATTTCTAGCCACCTAATAATGTGGTATTTCAAATCTTTTGATTAGACTATTTATTTCTTTGATGTCAGTTGTGATATTGATATAAAACTTATGTCCATCATTGATTTGGACTTATTAAATGTTAATAGAAAGATATCATTAATTATTATTTAGATTTGGTATAAGGATATGACAGTTGGTGGTATTAGAAAAACTTATAAGAAGAATAATTTGATTAAATATTTTGTGATAGGACTGAAAAATATCATTAGAACAAAGTAGTATTGGACCAAGTTCTTGACCAGACCAAGAGGAGTACTTCGCTATAATGGCCAAGATGGTAGATGTAATGGAATCCATGGCCTGTGAATCTTGAAACTTAGAGCTGACTATGGAAAACCCAACTGCAATTGCATATGATTGATTCAACAATGAGAAGGTGTCAAAATTTATAGGCAACTCAAATCCAACTAAGATTTGGATCTAACACATCGAGAAGGCCTTTGAAGTCCTTCGCTGTATGGAGCAGGACAAGGTTGTTTTTTCTCCTACAAGCTAGAAAGAGAGGTGGACCATTAGTGGTTGATGAAGAAGAGAGTTTTGAAATTAGAAAACGAGTAGATTTCTTGGGAGATATTTGCAGAGGCTTTCATAGAGGAATAATTTTCGACAAGTTTGAGGAAATAGAGGAAGGATGAATTCACTCGTCTCTTGTAAGGAAATCGAACTGTGGTGGAATATGATACCAAGTTCATTAAGTTGTCCCTCTATACCGCTCACATTATCTATGATGAGGTAAGGAGAGCGAGGAAATGTTTGCAAGGTTTTAATGATATTGTTCAAAAGCAATTTGTGATGTTGAAGATGAGGACTTATGGAGAAGTATTCGATCGAGCTCTCCTATTCAAATAAGAATTGAAGAGGGAGAAATTCTTTGAATAGATATCAACCAGTAGAGAAGGCCAATGTTTGGGGTTAGGCGGATCCCATAAAAGATCCGAGTTGTTGGACAAAGGAAAAAAATGAGCTGAACTTCAGGGTGCACTAAGCCATCAACAATCCAAGCCCGCATGCTCTCATTGTGGAAAGTCCCATAAAGGAAGACCATGCTATAAGGTACTGGAAGCATTCTTTAATTATGTCCAATCTGGCTATATAATCAAGGATTTTTCACATCTCTTGAAGCAAATGATGAGGAAACTAGGTTTTTCGGGAAGAGCTTTTGTAATAATGGTCCAAGATGCAGATGTATCACCTACGGTGGCCGAATGTAAGCTCACAATTTTTAAAATTTCAGCTCATGTGCTTTTGAATTCAGGGTCAATGCATTTATTTGTGTTTCCTGAGTTTGTTCGTTATTTATTGTCATCCCTGAAAATTTTAGATTTTTTATTAATAATGTCGACACCTACAAGATCTTCTTTTATCATGAATATTATGTACCTTAGGTATATTATTTGAGTCAATGAGTTGGAGTTAATAGTAGATTTAATTTTATTGAATATACATGATTTTGATATAATTTTAGGTATGGATTAGTTAGTCCGTTGTCATGTTAGTATAGATTATTTTCATAAGAGAGTAAATTTTTTAATATCGGGATGTAAACTATTTTATTTTCAAGGAGTAATGTAAAAATAATCCCCATATATGATTTCAACATTACATGCTTGCTATTTAATGAGAAATGGATGTCAAGCATAATGGGCATATACGATTACCATTAGAGCTATAGCATTCGGACAAGGAAAATACCAGTGGTATGTGAGTTTGAGGATATTTTTTCAACAAAACTTCTGGGACTATCATCAAATCGAGATATTAAATTTAAAATTGAGACCATGCCTAGAGCGGCACTTATATCAAAGGCTCTCTATCGAATGGCACCATCGAAGCTTAAGTAATTAAAGTAACAATTGTGAGAGTTATTAGGGAAGGGCTTTATCTGACTAAGTGTGTCCCCATAGGCTACCACAGTATTGTATGTAAAGAAGAATGATGGGCCTATGCAGCTACGTATAGATTATCGAGAGTTGAACAAGATCACTATAAAAAACAAGTGTCCGTTGCTAACAATTGATGGCTTATTCGACGAATTGCAACGGACCCAAGTGTTTTTTAAGCTTGATTTTCATTTGGGCTATCATTAATTGAGGATTAAGAAAGAAGATGTGGTGAAGATAACCTTCCGTACAAGGTATATGCATTATGAGTTTTTGGTTATCCCTTTTCAATTAACTAATACTCCTACAAGTTTTATAGATTTGATGAATCGGGTATTTCAACCCTATATTGACATGTTTGTAGTGGTGTTTATCGATAATATTCTGATATATTCAATGAGTTACGAGGAACATGAAGCTTACCCAAGGATAACACTCTAGGCGCTTCGAAAAAGGAGTTTGTATGTTAAGTTGAAGAAGTACAAAGATGTCATATTTTTGGCATGTGATTTTAAGAAGAGGTATTTCAGTCAATCCCAAGAAGGTTGAATTGGTGATTAATTGAAGTCGACCGACAACAATGATAGAAATTAAAAACTTTTTGGGAGTGACAAGTTATTAGTAGAGATTCATGAAGAATTGTTCCAAGATTGCCATGCCCCTAACTCGATTGACTCGGAAGGAAGTCAAGTTTAATTGGATAGTGGATTGCGAAAGGAGTTTTCAGGAATTGAAAGAGTACTTAACCATGGCACCAATTTTGATGATTTTTGAAAGATCCCAAGGATTTATAGTTTATTGTGATATATCTAAGATCGGATTAGGGTATGTCGTAATGTAATATAGGAAAGTGATTGCATATGAATCAAGGCAGTTGAAGACGCATGAAAGGAACTATCTGACGCATGATTTTGAACTGATAGCAGTGATCTTTGTGTTAAAAATTTAGAGACATTATGTTTACTGAGAAAAACTTTTGGTATATTCAAACTATAAAAGTTTTAAATACTTATTCTCTAAAAAAGAGTTAAATATGAGATAGAGAAGAGGGATAGCTTCATTAAAGATTATGATTATGAAATTCAGTACCAATTGGGAAAATCCAACGTTGTAGTGAACGCCTTAGGTCATCGAACGACAAGTTTTATGACTCATTTGAGGATCAAAGAGATGTAGATGTTGGACTGTATAAAATAATGTGATATTAAAAGGCACTCCCAAAGTACACGGATGATATTATCATATTTCTAAGTGTAACTGCAAATTTTAGATAGAATTAAAGGAGCTCAAATGAATGACCCATTCTTAGTAGATATTGTTGGTGGTTTAACCAGGGAGTTAAGAGCAAATTTTAGCAATCGGGCTGATAGAATTTTGAGGTTTCGGGAACAGATTTGTATGCCAGATATTAGAGACCTAAAAGAACTCATGAATGAGACTTGTCAATCAAAGTATAAGGAGCCACTAGGTCTCCTACAGCCCATGCCAAACTTTAGCTAGAAATGGGAAAACATAGCAAAAGATTTTGTGATAGGTTTGCCAAAAATACCGAGGAATCATAACCCCATTTGGGAGATTGTAGATCGACTTACTAAGTTTGCTCATTTCATTACTATCTGGATGAAGTTTTCTAGATATCACATGATGAGTGTGACGTCTCACGTCCTCATTTACACTTAATGATACATCATATTATATATAAGTCCACAATTGATATACTTATTATACACAAGATTCATATAATTGCCATATCAAGTGGCTCCAACTCTATACGAAAAAATACGACGTCAGATTCTTTAGAGATGTTATTAGGTATCAAAATAATTACTATAAAAAAAATCTGCAGAATTATAAATAATGACCATAAAATCTATGAAAGTACAACTAAATAATCAACACCGACATTATATTTATTTATTTATTTATCACAAGATGGAGTACATAACTTTCTGATATCAAATTTATCCACTACACTACATTACAATCCATCACCATTTGGACCTAATCACCTTCTGACTATACTTCTGATCATCAGATACCAACTCGTGTTTGCCATCTGAAAGATTAGAAAAATAGCAGAAGGTGAGCTAAATACTCAAGAAGGTACATACAAACAAAGACATCGATATTTATATTTTAAATAAATATATATAATTCAGAGAAATGGAATCATATGAAACATGCATGAACTTTTGTCTTCTTTAATTTTTTCATTTTCTTAATCAGTATGCTGAATCTTGTTTATCAATTATCTTTAGGGATTAGGGTTAGTAGGCCTTACTAACTAACGGAGCGGTCAATCGAAGAAAGGATTGTGTTATTCCACACAATTTAAGGCTTAACCACCTTTCACACCACGAGGTGGGTGGATTGTATATTTCCTGACAATCTAAGGCCTTAACTCCCTTTACACTCCAAGGTGGGTGGTGCTACCTTTATACTCAATACACGGGGCCTAAAGCCATCTCGCAGCTACTTAACCTCCTTTTACACCCCGAAGTGGGTGGTATTATCTTTATATCCGATAGACGGGACCTAAAACTGCCTCGCAACTCTTAGGAAAATTCTTTGATTTTTTACTATAATATTCTAAGACATGCCAAGAAATATCACCTGCTAAAATTCACGGCAAGGACAATCCTTGAGTTACTACTGTAATATCTACGGCATGTCAGAGAATATTACCCACTAAAATAATTTCTTAGTCTAGTTTATTACTTCTTCTTCAAAACTTGAAACTTCTTATGGAAGCTTTTACCTAATTCTTAATACTTCTTTCCTTAATTTTCTCCACACGAGGAGAAAATACTTATCATTCTTGGAACATGCAAAGCTTCCATGTAAACCTTCCATAATATCAAAACATACGACCATAAAATGCGGTAATAAATAATAAACCGTAAGACGTAAAAGAAATCAATGCATTGGCCAATTTAAGAGCTTAATTTTAAAATTTTACATACGCTAAAAATATATATTTAATATATAGTATATTCGACTGATTCGGTTACCGGTTCAATCTTTAGTTTGTGGCCAGCTTAGGTTGATTTCTTCACTCCAAGTTTAGCACAATTACTTAAGAACTTGGCTATTGATTCATGGCTGATTTAATGGCCGATTCAAAGATTGGTCCGTACTAATTATTATTATTATTTTTCATCATTTGTGAACCAGTTTAGATGAATCGGTTCAATGTTATTAGCTGAAAAATTCAGCATATACTAGCAGGTTCACCTGTGAATCTAAGGCTTGGTTCGGGGGCTGATTCGAGGCATATTTTTACCACTTAATACTTTAAGATTGCCTCATAATATCATAGTTAATTGGGGTGCCGGTTTGACTAGTTTGGGGGTAAAAACTATGCCAGTTCATTAGCCATAATTCCCACATTAACATGGACGCTGTCAACCAGTTCTGGCAATAGTTAGGGGCCCGGTTTAATAACTAATTCAAGGTATTTTTGGTAGCCGATTCATAGGTTGACAGTTCAATCTTAATACTTAATAACTTGGCCAGGTCGGCTACTAGTTCAAAGGTTCAGGGCCGGTTCAGTCCATTTTCTTCAACTGTGAGATTCAACATTAGTTGGGATCGGTTCTAGGGCTGTTTAAGGGTCCAGTTCAGTAACCAATTCAAAGGGTTTTGGGCGGTCAGTTTACTGGTAAATAGGTTAGCTTTAGTACATGATGCTTTGGTTGAGTTGGCTACCAGTTTAGCCGGTTTGGGTTCAATTTGGTCAATTTTCTCTAAGCTGCCACAATAAGCATCAGCAAGGATGCAAAGGGTCGGGTTTGTTCTTGTCGATTTTATGGTCAATTCAAGGCCGATTCTTGACCGGTTCAAGGAGTATTCTTACAGCTAAGGGACTCAATTTTAAGAATTTTTTCGATTTATGGCCGGTTCAAGGTAATATCCCAGCCAGTTTGGGTCAAAGTTATGACTGCAAATTCAGCATCATTATTTACTGATGTAGCTGAATTTTGTCTCTATTTGGGTGACTGGTTCATGACTAATTTGGGGCTAATTTTTATAGGGTGACACTTTAACATCACCATAAGGTACTTAGGTCAACATGGCTTCCGATTTAGCCAATTTGGGGTCCCATTTATAGGCTACAATTTGAAATATCAGCCCAATTACTCAGGTTGGTCTTGTTGCTGAAGTGAGACCCGGTTCATAACTAGTTCAGCCCATTTTTATGAGTCGATTTGTCACAGTTTCAATGAGAGGTTAAGCTCATTGGTCACCAAATTTGAATTGGTTTGGAGTCCATTTGGTAACCGGTTCAGCCAGTTTACAGTGGCTAGTTCAACTACTGGTTTAGGCTCAATACTTCAGCCGAGTATACTTCATGCCAAATTGATGATATGACCAAAAGTATTAGCCAAATTAAGTATTAGAATAATAATACTTAAGGGTATTGACAATAATTAGCAATAGTTATGGAGGGATTTTGAGTACACTTGTCAAATATTCAGCTGAACTCCTTCCTTCTCATTGCCTTCGGTTCTTCCTTTTAGTTTCCCTCTCTTTTTCTTTCTGTTTTTCTCTCTTTCTCTCATGGTTTCCTTCCCTTCTCTTCTTCCTTCCTTCACTCACGTGTCTCTTATATATTTTAGAGGCATGGTGCTGATTCATCAAAGCCTTGCAAGCACTCCCGTATATTTCTCCCTCAACTAGCCAGGTGTCCTTAATTCAGCTGATGGTTTATGCTGATTTTGCCAATCTATTTCCTTAAGATTTTGCTGAGTGGTGAGCTATGATTAGTTGCGAAATTATTGATGGCACAGGTTGCTTATGCTTGCTAAGGTGTGAGGCTATGTTGCTGAGGTTTGGAGCTGTTGTCGTGGAGCTGCTGCTGGTTGCAGCTGCCATGTTGCGGTTGCTCTCTTCTTTTGATGAGTCGTGTGCTGTGAGTTGATGAAGTAAGCAGCCATGAGTTGCTTTTATTTTTTCCCAAATTTGGCTTAGTGTCGTATGGTTCCCTATAATTGATCACCGTTTATTTGCTATTGATATTCCACCCTTTTCTACTGAAAATTGTAGCTGTCATGTGATGCATATTTCCTATAAAATATTTGGAGTGTGAGGCCCTTGTAGCAGCTACGGTCTTGTGTCATGTTTGTATTTAATTCTTGTGTTGTGTATGTGTTTAATTCCTTATTGAATTATTGGAATTCGGTTGAAAATTGGGGCAGTTCTGCTACTGCCTGTGCAGCTGCTGTAGTAGCTAAATTCTTAGAATTTAGTGTGTGTGTGTTTGTATGTTGGAGTATACTTAATTAATTTGATTTATACTATATTTAATCAATCGAGTTAAATTTGGTTACTAATCAGGTAAAAGTTTGATGGCCACGTTATCTTTTTATTATTCCAAAATCAATTCGGTTGATAACCGGTTGAAATTTCAATGGCCAAGTTGTCCTTTTATTAATCGTAACTAGATCAATTGTTGATAGAGTCCATTGAATAATTTTTCGTGCTACCGTTGTGTCGCAGGATAAACCTCTGGTTTTCGAGTTAATAATATAATCAATATAATGAATATTAATTCTTACATAAATTCTTAAACCTGTGAAAATCTCCAAATCCACATATTTTAATTTCAATGGTTTTGTAATTTTCGGATGTCAGACCCTTTAATCTAAATTTTACCACATCCTTTGACGTCGATGATTTGCTTGATTAGAAAATCTCGAACCTTATCATCCTCTCCTCCTTATATAAATTTCATCCTCGAAATTTACATACTTTCGTTCTAACCTTCATCCTTAAGTAGATGATAAAATTTTTCTCAAATTTATTCTTATATTTCTATAATAATTTCTTAACCGAAAGATTTTTTTTCAAAATATTATAATTGGAAAAGTCGTCTAAATTCCCAAAACGAGGTTCTCAAAATTTCAAATTGATTCTCCATATAGAGTAATTTCTCATCGCCTAATGACAATTTAACCCGAGTGCATACATTTCATAATAATTCATCAATCCAGAGCAAAATCAGTCAATAATTCATCTATTTGACATATTGAAAATCTCGAATAGTCAAAGATCTTTAGTCTCGATTCATCCTTTACCCTCCAAACTCGAAATTCTTTTCCTCGAAGACATTGTTGAAGGAATATGGTTGCCTGTATTATCTTTCATTTGATCTTTCCTTAATTAACAGAGGGCTTATTTTTCTATCCAAATAAAAACCTTGAAAGAATTCATCCTATTTTTTGACTGCCAATCAAATTTGCAAAGAGATTTGGTGAGAGGTAATGTAGTTATCCTTTAAAATTGATGTCCTTAATTCAAATTTCAATTTAGATTTCTTATGCCGATTCCCAAGTCACATCTTATATCCTAGTACTATGGCTCACATGCTTTTACTGCACTACTCTGATTAACCCTTTTATGTATAACATAATATTTATAAGAAAATTTCAAAGATATTGATATTGCTAAGGTAAAATTCCACGACCTTTAGTTGGAAACACAAATGGAGATATAAACTCCAAACCCTTATACACTGGCTAGAGTGCCTTAGATTTGAATTTCTATCTTTCCCCAATGTAGTTTTAATTCCAACAATCCACAGAGAACTTATTGCACATCTCAAAATATTAAAATACTTTATGGTAATACACTTGGCCGGTACCTCCTTGATTTACTATGTGATTCTTAAAATTAGTTCTAATTCTAACATAACCTTAATAACAATTACAATTTGCCAATTAGAAGATGATTTAGGCTAATTCTTTCTTATAAGAAACATCCTCGAATTCCCACATAGCTAGAGAATCTTTTATGAACTTAATAACTTCCTGATATGGTCACGTATACCAAATAATTTTTTTTTTGGTAAGTAATTAAATTATATTGAAATAAAATTAAACAATACAATATCGATATTCTAGCTGTAAGTATTTTACCGACTTGAAAATAGAACAAAGACGTTGAGGTATACCCCGAACATAGCATACATGTCTCCAAATTAAGAAGAAACACAATAGAAGCATGTAGATATACAAACGCCAATAGCCACCAAGCACACCAACCAGGTGCGAAGCTTCAGGAGATCACTGCTCGTACAAAGCAATTTTATACTGCCAATCCGCACCGATCATACCCATCAGTCAGCTTATCTAATAGACCAGCAAGTGCACCATATCAGGAGGAAGAAGCCATCCGTGCAAAAACAGGAGAAAGGTGAAACTCAGCCAACCATCCAACAAGATAATAATACCTTTTTTAAAACAACCAGAGCAAAGCACCCAAATTGGGTTCCGTTAGGTACCCAATCCAGACAGACACCGACCCGGCAAGAGGGCAATCATCCCACACTTTTTTTTTTAATCCAAAGAGGGAAGAGAATCCATCCAGAGAAAAAACACCAATCGGCTAGAATGACAAAGAAATCGAGAGGACACTGAAGTATTTTTTTTTTTCAATCCAAAGCGGGAGGAGAGGCCATCCCGAGCAAATACACCAATCGGTCAAAATGACAAAGAAATAGAGAGGAAACCGAAGTAATAATTTTTTTTTTCAATCCAAAGCGGGAAGAGAGGCCATCCCGAGAAAATACACCAATTGGCCAAAATGACAAAGAAATAGAGAGGAAACCAAAAATTAATTTTTTAATTTTTTTTAATCCAAATCAGGAAGAGAGGCCATCCTGAGCAAACAATAGGCCGACATGACAAAGAAATAGAGAGGAAACCAAAGAATTTTTTTTTAAAGATAAGTTCCAGTGATCCAAGGAAGTTTTGTCCACCCAAGTAGAAACCACAAGATTTTCCTTCAGTCCACAACAGACCACCTCAATAATATGGGAAAACAATTGTGTTATGTTTTGGGAGGCGGAATCTTGAAAGGTTCGGTGGTTACGCTCCTTCTAGATAAAGTACACCGAAGCTGCTAAGGTAAGACGCAGAGATTGGGCCTTGAAATTCTTCCCTTGCCATTTGTGAACAGCACATAAAATGTTCTGATTCCATTCTGGGTAAGGCCATTGAAGACCTACCCGCCTACTGAGCATACTGCATAATGTGTCAGAGTATTGGCATTTGAAGAATAGGTGTTCGTGGTCCTCTTCCCCATTATTACATAAAATACACGTATTGGGAACATTAAATATACCTCTTGTACAATCAATGATATTTAGTCTCCTACGAATGGCAAGCCAAAGAACAAAAGTATGGGCTGGAATATGAGATGGACCCCAAACAAGGGGGCCCAGGTCACTTTCACCTTAGAGGGATGAAAGAGAAGATATGCAGATCGTGTTGTGAAAATCCCATCTGCTCCGGCAGCCCACGGGACATAATCCCAATTTTTGGAATTAGGGAGATATTTGGGCATGTTTTCCATCATGCAAGACACTTCCAGATCATAAGGGTTAGGCCAATGCCATTGTTCATTTCGAATAATTTCCTTGACTTTAGAATCCCAGGGAAATCCAGTGATCATCCTAGTTCGATCTGAAATTCTATCGCACAAAGGACCAAATGGGTGCCAATTATCAAGCCAAAGAAATGTATCAGATCCATCCCCAATAGAGCAAAGGGTATGAAGATGCAACATAGGACGCAGCTTCATGATTTTCTTCCAACTCTATGGCGCAGACTCTGGGACTTTTAATGACCAAATACACCGATCCCTGATTCTATAAACATGAACCCATAAAGACTAGATCGATTCGGAGTCCTTGGTAAGAATACGCCAAAGCAGCCTATAGATCTGAGCTTTATTATAAGCTAGAAGGTTTTTAATACCCAATCCACCTTCACTCTTAGAATAACAAACATCTTCCCATGCAATCTTGGCAGTTGTCTTCCCGTCAATAGAACCATGCCACAAAAACTTTTTAAGGTGGCTCTCAATTACCTTAATTATCACTTTTGGCAAGATGAAGATAGAAGCCCAATACACGTGGATGGACAAAAGAATAAAGGAGATAAGTTGGAGTCTTCCTCCGAATGATAACCATCTATTCTGCCAAGATGTTATACGCTTGGTGACTCTTTCAATGAGGGGCTTGCAGTTTGAAATCGAAAGCCTAGAAGTTATGAGCGGGACACCTAAGTATCGCATAGGTAATTTGCCTTCTTGAAAATTCGTAATGCTTATGATATTTTGGTTTAGGTTAGCATCACTAGAGAATATGAAGATCTCACTTTTACCCTTATTAACAGACAACCTGAAGATCATCATAAATTCCTCCCGACATTCCTGGAGAATCCAGACAGAATTCGTGTGAGCTTTTGAAAAAGGAGCAGATCATCTGCAAAAGCCAGTATGACAGTCCGGGTATCATTACACTTCCAATGGAACCAAAACCTATCATTGCGTATGGCTTTCACCTCAATAATGTCATTCAGCACTTCTATGATGAGAACAAATAAGTAGGGTAACAAAGGGTCACCCTATTTAGGTCCTTTGCCTCCTTTGAAAAAACCTACCGATTTGCCATTAATATTGAGAGAGAATGAGAGAGTAGTGATGCACTGATGGATCCAAGAAACCATCTGAGGGGGAAAGCCCATTAACTCCAGAGTGGTAATAATAAAGTCCCAGTAGACAGAGTCGTAGGCTTTTATGAGATCAACTTTCATAGCGCATCTAGGAGGGCCATCACCCAAGTGATATTTATGGAGGAGCTCCTGGGCAAGGAGAATGTTATCGCTTATCTGATGTCCCGCTACAAAGGCAGCTTGGCATTTATCCACCAGGAGAGGTAACGTGGGTTTGAGGCAGTTTGCAATGATTTTAGAAATGGCCTTATATATGATGTTATAATAAGAGATAGGCCTATAGTCAATCGCCATACGAGGAGAGGACATCTTAGGGATAAGGCTAATTATGTTAGCATTTATTTATTTGAGAAGCTTACCATGATGGAAGAAATCATGGATAACTTCAATTACAGACGACCCCACAATATCCCAAGTGGCTTTCAAGAAGCCGGAGGAGAACCTGTCAAGACTCGGGGCCCTATTATCACCAATCGAAAAGATAGCCTATTTGATCTCCTTATCACTTATCGAGGCAGTAAAGGGATTTTTTAAGTAATCTGGGATAGTCTAAAGGATGTACGGTTGGAGTCGGTCTTGTCTGCGGAGCCCATAGTGCAACCAGAGCCAAGGACCCGTTGGAAGTGTTCAAGAATCAGCTTATGGACTTCCGTAGTCCCATTTGTAGGGGTACCATCTTTATTAATTAACGAGGAGATCCTGTTGCGATTGTTATTGCCATTGACGGCACGGAAGAAGAACCTTGTACATCGGTCTCCTTCTTTAAGCAACTTGATCTTGGCTTTTTGTTGAATGAGGTCGAACTCCTGTGCCATAGCTTTGTGATAGGCTTCTCTACAGGCATGTTCCTCACAGAAGTTACTTATTCAGCACTTATTCTCATTACCTCTCAACTAACTCGTCTTTATTATAATTGAAGTTTATAATTTAAATTGTAAATTAGATTATTCTTACCAATCATTCTATATCGATTCATTAACAAATCATCACTTAATATCACCTTAACTAAATCACCTTCTTAATATCACCTCAACGTTTTGTATGTCACAGAAATCCTGGATCATATCTACTGATCCAAACCGAACACCTAGGATGCAAAATATTCATACCCAAAGAATCCCAGAAGTATCTTTACAATTAATATAAGATCTAATACTAGAAATAAGCTACAAAGGGAGGTATAGATTCCAAATTTCCAAATAATACATGTGCCAGAATACCAAAATTTAAAAATTGTACCTTCATTACATTTTGTGTTGTCTTGACCAAAATAATGGGCTTCTTCACTTGTCTGCCATTTTTACAATCCTATCAGTAGAAATATTCAAAATTTTGATTAGATCAAAATATATTAATAATTATTTATCCTAAAGCCACCACTGGAGTCAATAATGAATTCTTCAAACTATAACTAACTAGCCCTAACTCTGATACCATCTAAGTCTTAATGGTCCAACCTAGGTAATTTGACTTAAACTTCCACACAATATCAATCAATCCTAAAGTATCTCTTTTCTTTGATATCACCTGTGACATTTCACGTCCTCATTTACACTTAATAATACATCATATTATATATAAGTCCACAATTGATATACTTATTATACATAGGATCTATATAATTGTCATAGTAAATAGCTCTAACCCCATACGAAAAGAATATAGCATCGGATTCTTTAGAAATGCTACTAGGCACCAAAATCATTACCGTAAAAAAATCTGTACAAGTATAAATAATGGCCTTAAAATTTGCGAAAGTATAACTAAATGATCAATACCAACATTGTATATATTTATTTATCACAAGATAGAGTACATAACTTTCGGATATGAAATTTCTTCACTACACTACATTACAGTCCATCACCATCTGAACCTAATCACCTTCTGACTTCAATCCAGATCACCAAATACCAACTTGTGTGTGACGGAATGGGTCATTGTCTTCTAATGACCTCCGTCAATAAATATACTAAAATTAATGCCCATAATTTAATAACATAATTTTTACAGAAAATCAGACAGAGTTTTTTTAAAAAAAGGTCAAAAATCATACATACAACATGTATAAATAATTCTATACAATACATATCAAACAACAGACATCAAATTTTATTCCATAACATACACATAGGATCAATAAATGTCATATCATCCATGACTCCAATACAATATCCCAACCACTATATTGGATCTATGAGAGATGCCATCTAGGAACTTATGCAGACCTAACATTTACCCGCGAAAGTATTCTACATCCATAAATAAACTGCAGAAGCATAATAATAATCCAAAATAATAAATAACATGTTGCGACACAATTTAATACATAATAATAATCTTAATCAACTATTTCTATTCTAGTACAATAACCATATACAAAACTCTAAGTCCTCGAAGTCCAACTAATCTCTCTTCTTACTCTTTCTAATTGGGTATCAACTTGTAGTTCTTATCTGAAAGGAAGAAGAAGCAATGGTGAGCTAACATATGTTTTGGAATACAATTTACTTCTTTCTTTGGGTTATAATTGATGCATAGTTATTCATCTTTGTGGACTCAAGCCAGCAGACTCTATCAGCCAATGGAGTGAATAATCGATGATAGATTGTATTCATCCCACACAATCCAAGGCCTTATTCTTGGTTCTTCTTTATTTACGTCCCTAGGGCTGGATAAATCATAAATTCTTATTCTTGTCCTCCATAATAATGCTCTGAGAAAGGTGGACCACATATCACTCTATGGACGAAATTATCATCGATTACAATTATAACGTCCTAAGGCATGTCAGGATTATCACACGCTACAATATGCGACCAGGACAAATCCTTGAGTCTCCACTGTCATACTAGTGGCATGCCTGTGGATGTTATCCTTCATAATATGAATTTATAGTCCTAACTTCATGATTTCTTTTTTTTATTCTTTTGAGAAAAGATCCACCAAATTTCTTATACAAATATCTCCATCTGAGAAAATGAATTCATCATATATCTGAATTGTGGAATCTCCCTCCAAATACTTATATGAATTTCTTATGTTTCTTTCAAATTTATATCTTCTCATGATCTCCTTTTATACAAAATCATCGTATGACTTAGGAAAGGTGAAAATTCTTACCACAGTGAGTTCAATTCAACTTTAGAGATTTCGGATTATGATTCTCTTTACAATTTCTTAATGATAACATTATTCGAAATGCACAATTAAGTATAAACATATATACATAACTTGAAAGGCAATTAAATAAAATGAAACAGGTGAGGAATACTCATTATCTTGGATGAACATTGGCCGCGATCACATTCGGGTTCACGAATGCTCCAATCTGTTCAGAACTTGGAATTCATACGCCAAATTCATGATTGCTTACATTTAATGTTAAACATGAAAAAATTATGCAAAATATCATTCAAAGTCTTTGGATGAACAGTACCAGCGTGAACAGTATGTGGATACACATAATAGTTAATTTTCAAAATTTTGAACATCCAACAGATAAATTATCAAATTCAAGGCATTGGTAATTATAATCCTAAGTCAATTGATACATCAAACCCAATTTAATTTATTAAACAAGGTTTAGGTGCGGGTTTGAGTCTCATCGAATAAAATTTCACATAAAATCAAAAATTCGGATACCTAATCAATAGAATAACAAGCCTAAGTCATGGGTAATCATATTTTAAACTCAAATTGATCAAAAGCCCCAACAATTCTTGGGTAAAAGCTCCCGAGCATGGGGTTAAGGTTTTGGTGTCCGAAAACTGACTAAATCTATAAATTTGGGTATGGAATTTACATATATGCATGCTTGAGTCTTGAAAACTATAAAATACAAACTTAACCGGGTATCATAATGGAGATACCTGAAGAAAATAAGACAAAAGTGTAATAAAACTAAAGAGGAGAATATAAGTGCACTTGTTTTGACCCGATCTACCACCATTCTAACTAGTTCTCGAACAGATTTAGACTTGGGAGCTTCGCTCTCCACCTTCTCTCTCTTCCCCTTCTCTCCCTCTCTCTTATTTCTCTTGGAAAGCCTGAAAAATGGTGGAGAAAGCACACATGGTGCTTACATTTGGTAGGCTGGCTCTCGAGCGTGCGACGAGCGTGCATCAGGAGCCCATATGCTGGAATCGGAGCTCGAGCTTGGGCTCTAGTGCGCGTTAGGCGTGAGTCTAGCCGGCGCCGACCTGCACCCAAAAACTTCACGTTTTCACTGTTTGAGACTCATTTTGACCCTTCTAACCTAATATTTCATATCCTTGGACCCTAATTGTTATTGTATTAGCTTAATAAGTTATAATTATCATGATTTAAAATTTAAATCTTATTTACATATTAAATTTTCATGGTTTATAATGCCGGTTCCCGATTTACCAATTCCGGGTCTAAGGGCTTTTCAATCCAATTTCTTCCATGTCCTTTAACTTCGATTCACTCATTTTGACTTAATTACTCATATTTTTCATATTTTAAAAAACAGGACATTACATCATGCTTGTCATCTGACGGGTTAGAAAAATAATAAGAGAGTGAGCCAAATACTTAGTAAGGTACATACAAACAAAGAAATCCATATTAATACTTAAAATAAATATATATAATTGAAAGGAATGGAATCGTATGAAACATGTATGAACTTTTGTCTTCTTTAACTTTTTCGTTTCTTAATCGGAATACTAAGTCTTGCTTATCATTTATCCTTAAGGATTAAAGCTAATAGGCCTTACTAATTAACGGAATGGTTAATCGAAGAAAGGATTATATTATTCCATACAATCTAAGGCTTAACCTCCTTTTACACCCCAATTTAACCTCTCTTTACACCTCGAGGTGGGGCCTGAAACCGTTTCACAGCAACTTAACCTCTTTTTATACCCTGAGGTGGGTAGTACTACCTTTATGCTTATTAGGAAAGGCTTGAAGATGCCTCATTCCTCTTAGGGCAATTCTTTAATTTTTTTCTATAATATTCTAAAATATGTCAAGGAATATTACCCGCTGAAATCCACAGCAATGGCAATCCTTAAGTTTCCACTATAATATCTACGCCATGCCAAGGAATATTACCAGCTGAAATAATTTTTTAGTCTAATTTTTTACTTCTTTTTCAAATGTTGAAACTTCTTATGGAAGCTTTTACCTAGTCCTTAATACTTCTTTCTTTAATTTTCTCAACTCCAGGAGAAAATGCTTATTATTCTTAGAATATACAAAGCTTTCATGTAAACTTTTCATAATATCTAAACATACAATCATAAAATATGGTAATAAATAATAAACCGTAAAACATAAAAAAATCAATGCATTGGCCAATTTAATAGCTTAACTTTAAAATTTTATATATGTAAAAAATACATATTTAACATGTGGTATATTCGACTGATTTGGTTGCCGGTTCGATAGCTAGTTTGGGGCCAGCACTAGTTGACTTATTCAATCTAATTTTAGCACAATTACTTAAGGACTTGGCTATCGGTTCATGGCCAATTTAATGGCAGGTTCAAAGGTTTGTCCATATTTCTTTTTATTATTATTTTTCATCATTTGTGAATTGGTTTAGATGAACCAGTTCAATGTTATTAGCTAAAAAATTCAGCATATGTTGGCTGGTTCACCTGTTGATCTAAGGCTTGGTTTGAGAGCCGATTCGAGGCATATTTTTATCGGTCAATTCTTTAATATTACCTCATAATATCCTAGTTAATTGGGGTGCCAGTTTGGCTACTTTGGGTGCAGAAATTGGGTCGGTTCAGTAGCCATAATTACAGCATCAACATCGATGTTATCAACCGGTTCAGGCACTATTTATGGGCCCGGTTCAATAACCAATTCAAGTTATTTTTGGTAGCTGATTCATAGGTTCACAACTCAACCTTAATACTTGATAACTTGGCAGGGTTGTCTGTTAGTTCATCTGATTTAGGGCATGTTCAATCCATTTTCTTGGACTGTAAGATTTAGCATCAGCTGGGATCGATTCTAGAGCTGTTTAAGGGCTAGGTTCAGCAACAAATTCAATGGGTTTTGGGTGGCTGATTTATTGGTAAATAGGTTAGCCTCAATATATGATACTTTGGTTGGGTTAGCTACCGATTCAGTGGGTTTGGGTCCAATTCAGTCAATTTTTTTCAAGCTGTCATAATCAGCATCAGCAGGGATGCAAAGGGTTGAGTCTATTCTTGTTGATTTTATGGTCAATTTGAGGCCAATTCTTGACCTATTCGGAGAGTCTTCTTATGGGAAAGAGACTCAGCTTTAAGAATTTGTCTGATTTATGGCCGGTTCAAACTAATATCCCAGCCGATTTGGGTTAAAGTTATGATAGTAAATTTAGCATCAGTATTTACTAATGTAGTCAGATTCTGTCTCTATTTTGATCATCGGTTCGGGGATAATTATTATAGAGTGACACTTTAATATCACCACAAGGTACTTAGGTCAATATGACTGCCGATTCAGCCAATTTGGGGCCCGATTCATAGGCTATAATTTTAAATATCAGCTTGATTACTGAGGTTGGTCTTGTTGTTGAAGTGAGACACGGTTCAGTGACTAGTTCAGCCCATTTCTATAAGCCAATTTGTCGCAGCATTAATAAGAGGTTAAGCTTGTTGAGCACCAAATTTGAGATGGTTTGGAGTCTATTTGGTAACCAGTTCAGCCAATTTACAGTAGCTAGTTCAGCTACTGGTTTGGGCTAATACTTCAGCCAAGTATACTTCATGCCAAATTGATGATATGATCAAAAATATTAGGCAAATTAAGTATTAGAATAATAATATATAAGAGAATTAACAATAAGCAGTAATAATTGAAGAAGAATTTTGAGTACACTTACCAAATATTCAGCTGAACTCCTTCCTTCTTATTGCATTCGGTTCTTCCATTCAATTTCCCTCTCTTTTTCTTTCTGTTTTTTCTCTTTCTGTCACGGTTTCCTTCCCTTCTCTTCTTCCTTCCTTCACTCACGTGTCTCTTATACATTTTAGAGGCATGGGGCGGATTCATCAAAGCCTTGCTAGCATTCCCGTATCCTTCTCACTCAACCAACCGAGTGTCCTTAATTCAACTGATGGTTTATGCTAATTTTGCCAATCTGTTTCGTTAAGATTTTGCATGGTAGTGAGCTATGATTGATTGCTAAATTATTGATGACATAGGCTGCTTATACTTGCTGAGGTGTGAGGTTGTGTTGCTGAGGTTTGGAGCTGCTGTCGTGGAGCTACTACTCGTTGCAGCTGCCGTGTTACATCTGTTCTCTTCTTTTGCTGAGTTGTGTGTTGTGAGTTGATAAGGTAAATAGCTGTGAGCTGCTTTTATTTTTTTCCCAAATTTGGCTAAGTGTGGTGTGGTTCCCTATAATAGATCACCATTTATTTGCTACTGTTATTCCACCCTTTTCTACTAAAAATTTCTACTACCATGTGATGCATATTTCCTATAAAATATTTGGAGTGAGGCCCGTGTGGCGCCTGTGGTCTTGTACCATGTGTGTATTTCATTCTTGCGCTATGCATGTGTTTAATTTCGTATTGAATTATTGGAATATGATTGAAAATTGGGGTTGTTCTGCTGCTACCCACGCAGCTACTATAACAGCTAAATTCTTAGAATTTCAGCTGAGTATAAGGCTACCGTGTGTGTGTTTATGTGTTGGAGTATACTTAATTAATTTGATTTATGCTACATTTAATCAGTTGGGCTAAATTCGGTTACTAATCGAGTGAAAATTCAATGGCCGGGTTATCTTTTTGTTACCCCAAATCAATTTGGTTGATAATCGATTATAATTTCAGTGGCTAAGTTGTCTTTTTATTAATCATAACTGGATCGGTTGTTGATCGGATCCATTGGATAATTTTTCGTGCTACCGCTCTATCCTAGGATAAACCTCTGGTTTCTAGGTTAAAGCCATAATCAACATAATGTTCGGTCAACTTTGCACAAGAAATTTTGGTCAATTTTGTTAATCGGCAAGTTATGTGTTCCGATTAACATGATGTTAACCGGCTAATAACATACGGATCTGCTACAAGATAAGTAGCATTGGCCAGTCATGTAGAGAGGACGGTCAACAGAGCATTGACCGGCCTTGTGAAGCACATGGACAGAGGTCTATTAGCCGTCCACCAGTGAATTCAAAAGAATGCCAACTTAGAAGATTTTCTGAGCGTGCATGGTCTCAAAACCGTTATTTTTGGGATAGAGCATATTCGTATTGTTGGAATGGATAGATTTGTTGGAAAAATAGGATATTCCTCAAATTTGCTCCATATATGTGTTTGTATTGAACGGAAGGCAAGGGCACACTTGATGAAAAATTCTTCTAAGGGTGAAGATTTGAGCGAGTAAAAAAGCAGAGAAGAAAAAGAGAGAATAGTGGGCAAAAACAAAGTGTGCATCCTACATTGCTTGTTTTATGTTCTTCGGCTCTTTCTTTCTCTTTTGCTGGTGGGATTGTGAAAAATTGTTCCCAACCTCACATAGTAAAATTGGTTTGTAGACAAATGTCCTATGGTTTTTTCCTTTTGGTTAGAGAAGGATTTTTCATGTAAAAATTTGTGTGTTCATCTTCTTCTTCCTTATTCCATTTACTGTGTCTATTTACTGGTGGCTGTTTATGCGTGGAGTTCGGTGTCCTGCTGTCCGACCGTTCACGCCTCCTTACTCCAGCAAGTGGTATTAGAGAAGGTTAAGAACTTTGTCTAAATGGCATCATCATTTTCGATGAATCTGCCGTTTAATGTGGAGCAATTTAACAGACAGGGAAACTTCATCCTCTGAAAAAAGAGGGTGAAGAATATCCTAACCAGATAAGGAACAGTGAAGGCGCCGAAGAAGAAGGAAGAGAAACTAGAAAACCTATCCGAGGAGGAATGACAAGATAAAAGAGATCTTGCCAACTGTACTATTAAATTATACCTGATGGACAACACGCTCTAGGAGGTCCTTGGTCTAACTAATCTGGTGGATGTTTTGGAGAAGTTGGAGAGCCGATATAAGTCCATGTCCTTGACAACCAAGCTACATATGAAAAAGAAGTTCTATGGTCTGCGGTTGTCGAAATGAGAGAGTTTTAAAAAGCACTTAGACGAGTTCAACTGGATTTTGACACAGATGGTGGCCCTTAACGAGGAGATCCAAGAGGACGACAAGGCGCTGGTCTTGCTGGCCTCTCTGCCAGCGCCTTATGACCATATTGTCACAACACTGCTATTTGGAAAAGACACTCTCAAGTTAGACAATGTTATTGCATCCTTACTCATGAATGAATCAAGGCGGTCACAATGAGCCGTAACATCCTCGCATTCTAAGATACCTATGATCGAGTCTACGGGTAGGAGTAGAGGACGCAGCCAGAAGCCTGGAGAAAAAAGGTCCTAGTAAATCTCGCTCAAAGTATCAAAACCTTGAGTGCCATTACTGTGGTAAGAATGGCCACATCAAGAAGTAATGTTTCAAATGGAAGCGTGAAAACGCAAAGAAAGAGAAAGGAGAAAAGGGACAAGGTGAGAAGAAGTCTTCGGTCTCAGTTATCACAGGAGGTGATCTCCTACTGACGTGTGAAGAGAACGTGGTAAACCTAATGGATGAGGCGTCCAGCTGGGTGGTTGATTCTTATACCTCTTTGCATGCCACATCTAAAAGGGGATTGTTCGCATCCTATATTTCAATAGATTTTGGAGTGATAAGGATAAGTAATGAAGACACATCCCAAATTATTAATAGAGGTGATGTTATATTAGTTACCAATAATGGAACAAAGTTGTTGTTAAAAGATATTTGACATGTCCCTGACATCAGACTCAATATCATCTCAGCCGATCAGTTAGATGATGAAGGTTATTATAATACCTTCTGCGAAGGTGAGTAAAAATTGACCAAATGATCTTTTATTCTGGCAAGAAGGAAAAAGTGCTCCGGCCTATATGTGATGAAGGTTGGCACAGTAGACGAGGACGTGAATGCTACAATCAACAAGGAGTTCGAGGGCTTATGGCATAGGAGGTTGGGCCGTATGAGGGAACGTGGATTATATCATCTAACTAGAAAGGGCTTTATCCCTAGAATAAAGGAGGATGGACTGAGGACCTATCCTCACTGCTTGGCCGGTAAGCAAAGAAGAGTCTCATTTTATGGAGACTCATCCACTCCGAAGGCAGAAGTCATTGATCTATCTAGTCCACATAGATGTGTGTGGACCTTTAAAGGAGAAGTCATTTGGTGAAACTCAGTATTTCGTTTCTTTTATGACGATTGTTCTAGGATGTTGTGGGTCTACCCACTAAAAATCAAGAACCAAATCCTCGGTATATTTGAACAGTTTCATACTTATATTGAGTGTTAAATGGGGAAGAAACTGAAGGTTATCCGAAGTAATAATAGTGGTGAGTATATTGGGTCCTTTGAAACCTATTGCCGATAACATGGTATTAGACATCAAAAGACACTACAAAAAATGCTACAGTTGAACGGAGTGGCCGAGCAGATGAACTGCACACTCCTAGAAAGAGTACGGTGCATGCTTTCCGAAGTTAAGCTTCCCGCACACTTCTGGGCCGAAGCACTAAAGACGGCGTCCTACGTTATAAATAGGTCACCCAGTAAACCCTTGAAGGGTAAAGCGTCGGAGAAGATATAGTCGAGTAAGGAGCAGTCCTATAACCATCTACGGGTGTTTGGATGTAAAGTATTTATCCATGTTTCAAATGATGAAAGGACCAAGTTAGAGCCAAAGATGATGCAATGCGTCTTTCTAGGCTATGGGAAAGATGAACTAGACTACAAACTCTATGATCCAACTGAAAGGAAACTTGTCTGGTCAAGAGATGTAATTTTTGTTGAGAATGACATGATTAAAGACATCAGGAAGAAGATCAAGTCTGATGTTGACCAGGCAGACAAAGTGAGGGTTGAATTATTCGTCCAGTATATCTGGAGGGTGAGAAAAATGGTTCTGAAGTGCGCGAGGACAATGGTGAGGCAGTTACGGCACCTCATGAAAATCAGGATGAAGTCATTCCTCAACCGGTCAAGGATGTTTCTGTCAGACGATCTTCATGAAACAGACGGCCATCCGTCTATCTGTCACCTAATGAGTATGTTATGCTTACTGATACCGGAGAACCTGAGAATTATGAAGAGGCTATAAAGAATGAGAGTAAAGAGAAATGACTGGAATCCATGAATAATAAAATGAGCTCTCTCCATGAAAATCACACCTTTGATTTAACTAAATTCTAAAGAACAAGTGGGTCTTTCGACTGAAGACATCCGAGGATACTATACAGCCGAGATACAAGGCACGACCAGTGGTAAAAGGCTTTAGTCAGCAGAAAAGAGTTGATTTTCATGAGATTTTTGCCCCAGTGGTAAAGATGTCCTCCATAAGAGTTGTGCTAGGATTGACAGCCTCTCAAAATCTGGAAATGTAGCAGATGGATGTTCGAACAGCCTTCCTCCATGATGAACTGGAAAAAAAAAATTTATATAGAACAACTAGAAGAGTTCAAGGTTAAGGGGAAGGAGCGACTTGTCTATCGTCTGAGAAAGAGACTGTATGGGTAAAACAACCTCCAAGGCAGTGGTACAAGAAGTTCGAATCAGCCATGGTCAATCAATGGTACCGGCGGACTACTTGTGATCATTATGTATTCACACAGAGACGTTATTTGTTGATTATTGGATGGAATTGTGGTCGGATAAAGAAGCTGAATAAGCAACTTGGGCAGTCCTTTACCATGAAAGACCTCGAATCGGTGAAGTAGATTCTGTTGGGTCTGATCACTCCCATGTGGGTAACCTAACAAATTAAAGATGTTATCGGAGGCCGCACAGGACTTAGACGGAGTGCTGCTAACTGGCTGTAGCAGAAGGGTCAAGGACGTCAGACGGGTAGCAGAAGACCGTCAACGGGGAGGTTGACTAGATGGAAGTAGAATTCGGTCAACGAAGATTGACCGCTTGAGAGACAAATGGCTAGGGAGAAAGCTGGCAAGGAAAACTGTCGAAGAGGATTTCCGGAGAGCAGAAGATGGTCAACAGAGTTGACCGATGGAAAGAGGCAGTTTATTGACCGGCCAATGAAGCAATATGCATCCCGGGAAAAATGGAAGACCATTTTTCCGTGATGGCTATTTGGAAGATATGCAAAATGGAAGGTTTCCACTTTTGAAAGGTTTGACAAATTGAAAGGTTTTCATTTTTGGAAGGTTGGCCAAATTGCCATATTTACCATTTTGCTAGGTTGACAAAATGGAAGGTTTGTAAAATAGAAGGTTTGCTATTTTACCAAGATGGTTCGAGCATGTCAACTTAAAAGATTTTCTGAGCATACGTGATCTTAGGAGGATATGCGTGATCTCAGGGCGTTGTTTATGCTTAGCATCTTTATATTATTGGTAGAGACATATTTTGTCTAGAATGAAATATTTGGTGGAACAATAATATATATATATATATATGCATACTNATATATATATATATATATGCATACTATAAATGGTAAAAATATAATTCAAGTGTGAAAAGAAAGGAGAGGAGTGCACTACCAGTAAGGAAGAAGAGAGAAAAATAGAGAGTGAGAAAAAGAGAGTTTCTTCTTACTCTTGTGAGGCTTTTCGTTGTCATTCTCGGGTGTGTGATGGATATTCTATCTCGGAGGTTTTGTAACAAATTTTTACATAGTAGACTTGTTGTAAACTTTGCGTCCGGTGGTTTTTTCCTTCAATTTGTGAAGGGTTTTTTACGTAAACTTATGTGTACTTCTTCTTACTCTTATTTTTTACTGTGTGTGACGTTATGTCATTCTATTCAACCAGCCTTTTGCCCCAACAGATTCTTGGTGTCAGAATTATTCACGAGCAAAAGGCAAAGAGACTATGGTTATCCCAAGAAAGTTACATTGAGAAGGTGTTTCAACGCTTCAATATGGACAAGTCCAAACCTGTCAGCACCCCACTAGCAAACCACCACAGGCTGAGCAGTTGCCAGTATCTGTCATCGGATGAAGAGAAGGCATACATGAGAGACGTTCCCTATTCCTCAGTTGTGGAAAGCCTGATGTATGCCTTGGTATACACAAGGCTAGACATAGCACATGCTATGGATACAGTCAGTCGATTTCTATCTAACCCAGGAAAGGAGTATTGGTTCGCGGTCAAATGAATCATGAGATACATTCGAGGAACTTCCAAGAGGTACTTGTATCTTGGAAGTGATGAGCCTCAATTAGTGGGCTGCTTGGATCTGATATGGCCGGGGACATTGACGGTCGGAAGTCCACCTCGAGATATTTGGTAAAGTTTATTAGAGGTACAGCCTCCTGGCAGTCCAAACTGTAGAAGTACGTCACCCTATTTACTACTGGGGCCGAGTATATCGCAATGACAGAAACTTGTAAAAAGACGTTGTGGATGAAGAAGTTCATTCAGGAATTGGGTCTCAGACGGATAAGTATGAGGTGCTTTGTGATAGACAGAATACCATACATCTCTACAAAAACTCCTTATTCCATTCTAAATCGAACCATATTGATGTATGATATCATTGGGTGAAAGACATGCTTGAAGTCGGTCTACTGTCACTGGAGAAGGTTGGCACTAAAGAAAATGGAGCGAATATGATGACCAAGATTCTTCCAAAATGAAAGAATGAAGTTTGCTGCAACCTAGTTAGGTTGATGGATTTAACTTCTCTACGATCATGAGAAAAAATTTGTTGGAGGTCACTCCTGTGTAGGAGTCTTAATGGCCGGAGAACTCGGACAGAGTATGAGGAATTGTGTGTGCTGAATATCCGCGAACTATGCACAAGAAATTCCAGTCAACTTTGTTGACTAGCAAGTTATGTGTTCCGATCAATATAATGTTGACCGGCTGATAACATACGAATCTGCTACAAGATAAGTAGCATTGGCCGGTCATGTGAAGAGGACGGTCAACAGGGCATTGACCGGCCTTGTGAAGCACACGGACGGAGGTCTGTTGGCCATCCACCAGTGAATTCAGAAGAATGTCAGTTCAGAAGATTTTTTGAGTATGCATGATCTCAAAACTGTTATTTTTGAGACAGAGCATATTCGTATTATTGGTAAGGACAAATTTATTGGGTGAACAGAATATTTCTCAGATTTGTTGCATATATGTGTCTATATTGAAAGGAAGGCAAGGGCGCACTTGGTGAAAAATTCTTCTAAGGGTGAAGATTTGAGAGAGTGAAAAGGTAGAGAAGAAAAAGAGAGAATAGTGGGCAAAGACAAAGTGTGCATTTTGTATTGCTTGTATTCTGTTCTTCGACTCTTTCTTTCTCTTATGCAAGTGGGATTGTGAAAAATTGTTCCCAATCTCACATAGTAAAATTGGTTTGTGAACGAATATCCCGTGATTTTTTCCTTCTGGTTAGAGAAAGGTTTTTCACGTAAAAATTCATGTGTTCATCTTCTTCTTCCTCATTCCCTTTACTGTGTCTGTTTACTAGTGGCTATTTATGTGTGAAGTTTGGCGTCTTGCTGTCCGATCGTTTACACCTCCTTGGGCTAGCAAACCACACCTAGCAAAGGTGGCAAACCTAAACACACAAGGTGCTTGGCCGCAAATGAAAATTAGAGCAGAGATGAAAGATGCAAAGGGCACAAAAACTCAAATCGTAGGCAACACGGTGAAAAGAGTGGAGGGAGTTAACCTAGTAGACGAGATGGTAATAGTGCTTGTGCCTACATGGGTATCGGGACCACAACCTCATCAGAAACTTCGGGGCAGCCCTACGAGGCTACAACGATAGGTGTCGAGCTCATGACCTTTGCTTGCTAGACCAATCGCTACTCCTCGACTAAGGGTGGGTTAGGAGTGTAGACTACCACAAAGACCCTTCGGGCTAGGACACAAGCTGCCAAGCTCTCTGGATGCCTTGTCCTTAATACCCTCTTTGCTAGAATCATCCTTGCCCTTGATGGAAAGCGCCTCATTAGAAGGGCTAGATGAAGAATCTGGGCAACAAGCAGTCAGTCTCTGAGACTAGAAGTAGAAACCCTCTGTACCTATACCGTTGCATCCATCGCAGCCTCAACCACTCTTGCCAACATCCCCTTTGTGGCTGGACTTCAACTATTACTAATAAGCACACTCTCCATTAGGAAGGTGTGAGCCACCTCAAGGAGGCTGACATGGGAACAAATCAAATTCAATTTAGTGTGAATAAATTTTAACTTGCGTAGGCCAGAATGTCTTTAAAATGACGAATTTAGGTAGCCTCACATCAAAGGCAAGGCCCACCCAACAAGGTTTTGCAACAAAAAGAAACATGACTTCCATCTCTTGAACGAGTCAATGTTACCTTTTATAAAGGCCATACCCCTCGGACTCATAAAATACAAGTCTAACTTACTACATCAAATGTAAATACACACTTTACCACTGTAAGGGTGAGGACACAATTTCTCTAACGAAGAAAGATACTCAAAGTCATGAGGTGCCTTATGGCATTAGATGTGTTATGCCACTAGAAGACCCAAGGCATTTAAAACAGATTTAGACCTCAAGTCAAAAAAAAGTGAACACCTACCTTGTCATATTCTATTGGAATACCACACATCTGATGTAACTCCACTAAATCCTCTACAAAAAGTAGGGAAAGAAATAATCAATACCCGTTTAAAAATAGAAGCACATGGAATGATAAAAGGAATGATGAAAAGAAAAAAGGAAGAGATGTGAATGAAGAGGGGAGGGCTAGCCCCCTGAAATAGGCAGGCAGCTAACACGGGATGCCGCCCAAGCACTAGGCACCAAGTATATCTGGCGCCAAAGCCTAGAATGCGTTGGGCTAATGCATGGACCTAGGGCCTAGGGCCCATCAAGTCCAACTCCAGCCAAGCCCTACGTAGCGATCCCAAAATTATTAAGTAATCTCCCTTTATTGCATAGCTTGATGGGTCGTTAAATGATAAATATCTGCACAAGCACCACCAATTAAATGAAAATAGCAATGTCTAAGCTCAAAATATAGCCTCAAAAATTGGTAGCTAGTATTGAGTCTCAATAAAGTAGGCCTAATCCAAATGAAAAAATATAGAAGATCGATATTAAAAATATTAATGACCTAAATCAGTAAATATATGAACAAAGGTAGACCGTCAAGCTTGGCCTAATAAGTTGAACCCATAGATAGGCCCAAAATAAGTTAGCTAATAAAAAACCTCCACCTGCATCTTCCAATCAATCACAAAACTTTATATAGACAGCCAATTGAGTAGCATCAGTTATGCCACTTGCCCAATTGTGGAAGACTACTCTTCTGTTAGGATTCCTTCCCTACTATACTATTGGACTTCTTCTTTAATTTTCTATTAAGAATTCTTAAATCCTCCACTATTTAAAGAACAGTTTGGGACTAGAAAAAAGAAGAAAAGTCGAGAAGAGAAATGCCTAGTAGGCCAAGACCATAAGAAGAGCCAAGGGAGGAGAGATAGAGGCTGACTGCCCAAGTAGGGTCCTGTTGCCGCCGCCTTTCATCCAACCACTTAGCTCAAACTCGCTTTATTGCCCAGCCAACTCCTCTAGGGATTGCCATGGCGCCACTAGTTGGCATCGCCTAGGCCTATCGTAGCACCTTGTTGTGCCTTAACTAAGCTAACTTCTCAGCTTGGGATTACTTTTTGAACTTGTTGCTGCCCACTCAAGGCCTTGCCACCCATTGCACCAGTGCCTGCACTCTATTTGACTGTCAGTTGCTTGCACATGTTGTCTACACTTGGCCACGCCTGTCATGTCCCATATCCCAAACACATCGTTAACAACTAATAATAATATTAATAATCGGCCAATTAACTATTTAATTTATATTGGACGTAAATTTCACGTTGATATATTAACGAACCAAATAAAATAATAAACATGACATATGACTCAAGAAATACTATGTTATCATGTGGTTTTAATACCAACTCAACTATGATATCGGATCATACGTAACGAGTAAGTCTAATCCAAAATATAATCAGAATAAACCATATGATTCATAAACAATATCCAGTTGATCTAAAATGAAAGCAAAAATACAACCTCAGCATCCCATAATTTCAAACTAAGCTCTTCGATCAACTCTTCTTTCAATCCCGATCGTCCTATAAGTATTCGAACATCTCATTTGAAGGGGTTCGTAAAATATAAGTAAAGATTGAGACAAAAATTCAGTAAATTATATAATTTATCAATTAAATATATATAATTTTCTTTTAAAA
>JAODPA010074413.1:0-29301 GCA_025585075.1 Nepenthes mirabilis
CGCGCGCGAAGACACATATTTGGAAAGAAATAAAGAAAAAAGGGCAAGCAAAATCCAAAACGCAGCGTTTTTGTCCGGCACAGAAAGGCGGTGGAGTTGGCGTCACATAAAAGCTACGTGTGTACCAACAAAAAAGATACAAAGACAATTGAAGCTCTAGCAAAACACGTTGGGGAGAAACCCCAGTGGAATTGCTGAAAGATTATCGACAACAATCCGTTCAAACAAGCATCAATCAACAACGGCAAAGGTACAATCAAACTAGGGTTAACTTGTCTGATCTCGTCGCGAGAAAATGGAAGGAGAGCACACTCTCTGGAATTCGGAATCGAATTCGCTGGTATCGACAATGGTTGGTAGAGCTGTGAACACTCTGTTGAGCTCTCGACCGAAGAAGCTATCCGAGGCCATGACCCGCCTTGACGACTCTTCAAACCGAAGTTCAATTGGTAATTTAGAGAAACAAGCCTTTTTAGAGTTAAATGTCTTGGCGTGTTCAATGTCGTTGTGCGCTAATATATTTCGATTCGTCGTGTTTGGTTGCAGTTTCGTTGGAGGAGTCGCTGTCGTTTTTAAAGAAGTACGTAAGAGACGCGGCAGAGAGAGAGGATCCGTTGGATGATGTTCTTGTTCCTATGATCGAACATGTATTGGAATCGCCAACCTACCAATATTGTCCATATTTTTTATCCGCTACTCCTGTTTGTGATGTTTCTAGTTATTTGTTTGACATATATGCTTGTGCAAGAATTGTTTCACAAAATGCAACGCTATTTGTCACATTAGCTTTTCTATCACTGCTTGGTTTGAATTTTGATGAGAAAAACTAATAGAAAAGCATAATGGTGTAAAATTGTCAAAACCTGTTAATTGCATTTTGTTTGTTTCTTGGAGTACGAGTGTGAAAATTTGAAATCACTGTTGGTTCCACAATGTTTATTAAAGGTTTCACGGTTTTAGGTAGGAGCGTGAGAGAGAAACTAAGGAAATCTAGTTGGAATTCTGTGGCCTTCACAGTTCTACCCATTGGCAGGGAAAAGTTGAACATAGTGTAGTATGTACTCAGTTTTCTCATCCTCTCCCCCATGTGTTTGTCCATTTAATCTTCCTTTTTTCCCCCTTATAATTCACTTCTTGAGGATGTTGCTTAAAGGAGATGAAACGGCAGAGGATTATTGACGTAGTCAGTCACCTTAGTGAGCCTCATTGCATATCTGCAGTTTATGTTTCTGGCATACAGTTTAACAGCAGGAAATTTGCTCCAGTGAAGAATTAAATTTACTGGAAAGATGGTTCTCAACATGAACATGTTATTTGAGCCCCATTTCTGGATCTTAAGTCATAACCATTTCCCTATGAATATATGCTGATTATATGATTTTGTATGCATCTGAGATTTAAATCTAGAGACATTGTTTTCATTTGTCGTTTCACTTTTATCCTGTGTGTCTGTGGTTCCTTCTTCAGTCACTGAAATGCAAGGGCTCCAATGATTTCAATCAAGCAATGGTACTCCTGAATTGGCTCTTCCAAGATGAAGTTCTTTTCCAGGCCCTTGCAAAAGATCTCTCTAACCTTGTCTTAAGGAAAGAAGACCATTACATTGCTCTTGGATGGTGCACTCTTATCCGGGGTGTCGTAGAATACGAGACGACAATGAACCAATTTTTAAAGAATGGTAATATAATACTTTCTTATGAAATAGCTTTGCAGTATATGATCTAAATTTATAGTTTTCTGTAATTTGAACAAAATGTTGAAATTTGGCTGCATACTATCACACGCAAGTTGTTAAATGGTAATTTACTTGCTGGCCTTGCAAATTTCATAATCCATCTGCTTGGTAATTTTCCTCGTTCACATTGTTGATGCATACATTTTTTTCCCATTTAGCAAATCTTTGATTACAGCATGGTCTTTGCATATAATTTAATATGCATGGGTGAGGTTAACTTTGCTGTACCTATTGGTGCTTAGATTGGCTAATGGGTGGGCATTGAGACTATTTGTCTGTAGAGGCTATCGGTGGAACACTGGAAGATGTGATAATGTTCACCTCGATGAATTTAAATAATTTTCTAAAAAGGTGTTTATATCTCAATGTTGGTTATCTTCTGACTTTGTATTATCTTGATTGTATTTCGATGCTTGTTTACAGCAAGGCAATACTACTAATTATTGATGTGATTAATTTTGTTAAGCCAGGTTCAATCACAGGTTTAAGGGAGAGGCATCAGGCTTTATTAAAGATCCTCTGTTCGAGTATTTCACATCTCTTACTTATTGTATGCAATGGAAGGTATATGAACCTTTAGTTAATCTATTAGTTTAAAAGTCATAAATATATTAAAACATTAATCTTTATTGGTTTTCCATTCTTTAGTTTTTAACAAGAAAGCAATTGAGTTCAGTAAGTAGTTTATAGGTTTTACATACAATAATAGGAGTTCGGTTTCTTGTTTTTAAATAGTTGTTGTTTTTCAGGCTGATTTCTAAAGGTTGTTATGCAATGTGACATCATGTGAAGAGGTCAAAGGGTTTTAGGCATTATGGTCTTTACCTTAACAGCTATTCTATTAAGGGTTGCCGCAATCAATTGTGCCCATTCATATTCAATGCATGTTTTTGGAATCTCAGACTGATATTTTAATTTTAATTTTTCAAGGAAAAGAAAGTCCTCAAATATGACATATTGACAGGTTTTTGAGCAAAATAAACTAGTTTAAAAAGTCAAAACACAAGTTAATGGTTCCATTTAGGAGACATGAAGATCTGGTAAATCTAATCAAATCTTGAGAGAATCACAAAACTTTTCTTGTTTTCCTTGCAATTATTTTATAGTGGACTTATAACAATAAAGCATTTATAACTTCCCATGTTTTCCTTGCTAATATATTTAACACGTAGGAATTTTCATAGCTTGTGAACATACAAGAGGAAAACTCATGATTTTGAACGAGGATTTACAACTTCCCAACTCACACATGTGCATGCATGCTTGCATAATTCAATTTTTACTTTTATAGTGTGAGCAACTGCTGATTATTTTAACATCTTAGAAGCACCACAACAATCATGGCAATCTGGATCTTCACCAACTTTTCCTAAGTTTATGGTCTTCTTTCTATGCCTTTTAATATTAAAGTTCCTCTAGTGACTTGATGCCTTTTAACATCTGATGCGTACTTGAAAATAGGGTTTAACCTAGATTAGAGACTAACCGAGGAGGGTCCAACCCCCTGGATGTTCATTCTTGGGTCTTGCACGCCACAAATAGAAAAGGCAAAGGGCCCCAAGTTGTGTTCTTAAGAGAACGCCTTGATGCCTAAGTCAGTACAAGCTTGAGCAGGAAAGAGAAAAGTAGAAAGTTCCCAACTCCCACATGTGCATGCGTGCTTGCATAATTCAATTTTTACTTCTATAGTGTGAGCAACTGCTGATTATTTTAACATCTTAGAAGCACCACAACAATCATGGCAATCTGGATTTCTTTTCTTGTGCTTCTTATATAAATATGTGTAGTTTATCTTCGCCAACTTTTCCTAAGTTTATTGTCTTCTTTCTATGCCTTTTAATATTAAAGTTCCTCCAGTGACTTGATGCCTTTTAACATCTGATGCGTACTTGAAAATAGGGTTTAACCTGTATTAGAGACTAACCGAGGAGGGTCCAACCCCCTGGATGTTCATTCTTGGGTCTTGCACACCACAAATAGAAAAGGCAAAGGGCCCCAAGTTTTGTTCTTAAGAGAACGCCTTGATGCCCACGTCAGTACAAGCTTGAGCAGGAAAGAGAAAAGCAGAAAGTTGCATAATCCTTTGGCCTGGGCTGCAAGATTGCTGTTTCAGAGGTTGAAAGGGGCCGGGCTATTGGTGGGAGCTTGGTCGGAAAATGAAGCTGTTAGGATGCTGACTTTGGTGGGCTTCTAAGAGATGGAGATTCCATGTATTGCCCGTGCAAACAGCTGCAGAACTCGTAAGCACCAAGATGATGTCTCTGGTCGAGTGTACTACTCAAGAAGGATATGATATGCTTCTCAAGATAGGAATTTGGTTTCGTGAATTATGGTAATTTTGTCCAAGTGTGGAGTTAGGATGAATTTGCTTTAGGGTGGATTGAGCAGAAATTTCTACAGAGTAAGGGCTTGTTCTTTTTCTCCGAATTGGATCCCTAGAATGAGGGTAAAGCTTCTATTTATGTGCTAGATCAGGCGAGCCACTGGGCTACACCGTTTAGCGCTCATTGACTGCACACCCATGGTGCAGGAATATTATACTGTTGTCGGAGGTCCCTGTTGACCACTGCGAAGGTGTCCAATAAGGTGCTATCCTCTGGTTCACTCTCCAGAAGCTTCAGGTACGATTTTCCGCATGATGTGCTGGTGCCTTGCACGCCAGGCTTGGGGCTTTCCCCATCGGCTACAGCTGGCCTGTCTAGCTAGTTGATGTAGGCCACATGAGCCCTATCCATGGCCCTAGCATGAGCCCACCTTCTTGTCTTCAGAGTGCTCTGGCTCACAAACTTATAGGTTGAGAGTCGGGTAAAATGCAATCCGAGCTGGTTTTCCACTTCAGGTTGGGGTTCTTAGAGGATATTTCAGTGGAAACTTTGATCCAATGAAATGTATACTTTGATCCAATACTAGTTCCCAGCCTTTGAAGGTGATTGTCTTTTGAGGATTTGATGTCATTGGAGTGCCTCAGTTCGTTTCAAGTCCTGCTGCGTCCATATTTAGTGTTTTGGGGTGACCGGTAATTATTCATTTCAAGTCTTGCCACGTTTATATTTAGTGTTTTGGGATGGCCGTACGATTTCTCTACCGTGCCTCTACTAGCATTATGGAACTAGCCTTAAAAGATCCCCTAGCACCAGGGACAGCCTTCCTCTTCTTTTGTGATGTTGACTTTTTTCAGAGGGTTGATCGAACGCTTAGGATCAGTGCTCATACTGGCCTCGAGAAGTGCTTACTTCACAAGTCTGATGGTCATTTGGATGAGCCTTAATCAAGTCCAGCTTGTGTTGAATAGTAGACAAAAAACCAAAGCTTGGATTGTCGTAGTAGTTAAGGTTCAGGAGGGGTTCCCACAAAGGTCGATCCCAATTGGTCAAGTTCCTCAAAAAGAAATAACGGTCTTGCACTTCTTGATTGAGTTAGAGTTATGGCCTTCAAAGCTTACGTCTCAACTCAGACTGTTTTAAGACCAGTCTGTCTTGCCTTTGGATATCTCGAAAACTTTGTGGAAGATGGCCTTGGCAAGAGTTGCCTTGTGCTTCTTAATGAACGCCGCATAGGGCAACCAAGTACCAAATCGAGTTTGGCTGAAATCGGGAAAGTGGGATGTTGAGAGTGTTCAAAATGTCCACCTTCTTGGGGCAGAGAGGAAAACAGTCCCCATTTTCAAACCGATATTTTAAACTATAATGTAGCCCTGTCGAGGCGTGAGCTCGCTCTTGTCGACTGGGACCAATGATTCATAAGCAACTCAGAATCCTATGTCGGTCTTCGCATCGGATGACTTGGAAAGTGGTGATCATGGAGTGGGCTTTTCTGATGGAAGTCTCCTTTGACAACCTCTCCTCTGCAGCAACATTGTAAGAGAAAGCTTCCTAAGCACCGACTTTCTTTGGTTTCTTGGCGATGGATTTTTCCAAAAGCAGATGAGACAAAAGGGAGGAGGAAGAAGAAAATTCGTAACTTAAGGGAAGAGGATTGTTTAAGTGACATGGGTGACCTCTATTTATAGTGGGATGGGGCATGCAAAAACGAACTCTATCCGATGTGTGAAGCGGGAAAGTTTAGACGCTCCAATTGCCGGATGGTTGACACACATTGGGTCATGCCTTGCGGGCATGACACTTAGCAACGGGCTGCCCGTTAGCTTCCATGCCAAACTCGCATGACACGGTTACATATTGGTCTATGCCTTGCACGTCACAAATTAAGTGAAAACTCAACCCAGTATGGCACTAGGCCTGCTTTAGGGCAGGTAAGCCATGCTCATGCCGAGTCGTGTCAAAGAAATGCAGGCTGGACGGGCCTCCGAAAAATACTATATTGAAAAAAAAATATGCAATGAGTTATGTATAATTATCTTTTAGTCACTAATCAACTATTTGTTATTACATCATATATAATTTGAAAAAATATCACTAAATGTACAAGTACTCACATGTAACTTCATGTTTCACTTGCGCTGCCGCTTCTTGACTATTCTTCATTGCTGCTCAAAATTGTTTGATGCTGCAATTGGTCTTTTATGTTAAATTAATCTTTAAATAAGATCCACATTTCAATAGTTTTTGATGTCATTCTGCATTGCTTTTATTTACTACTTGACGATTGGCACTGAATGGGACTCTGATGACACAATATTTACAAGTGGGGTTAAAGGGTCCTGTGTGATTGAGGCAAGTGCAGAGAATTTATGCCTATTAACCTTTTATCACTCTAAAATTTGATACTCTGATTAATTGCATCTATCAAGTGGTTAGAATGCAAGTAATGCAATAGTCTAGCAAGTGTTGAATTTTCAGATATCAGCTATTATTGGTGAGGTCTAAAATAAAATTGACCCAATCTGGTAAAAACGGGGCAAGCTCGTGGATTGTAAGCTTGTGGAGGAATATGAAATGACCAAGTTGTTAGACTTGGAATGGACAAGGATCAAGAATTTGCCCGGACAGTTGGCCTGTCGAATATTCAAATAGCTGGATTGTAAAAAATTACAAAAGACCAAGGCACTAAATGACCTGGTAGAAGATTAAATTAGGTATTAGATCTTGATGAACGGTTACATAAATTAAGGGATGAATGGCCACATTAAGAAGGCAGCTTCAACCATTAAATGATAGCCATTAAACTCAGGATAGTTATAGGCTTATGTAATTGTTAGATCTCCAACTAGCATAACATTTTAATTAATGTGCGCTCATGTCAATTCTAGAAAGGCACATTGATCAGCATGAAGACTATAAATGCGTATCATTCCCTCAGTCAAAGGGATCTTGAATCGAGAAGAAAAAAAGCAAGTACAAATTACCAGCCACGATATACTTGCGACCTTCAATAACCATAGAGTGAAGCCCTCCAATTTGAATATTCTCTCACAATCATTCATCTCCAATTCTTTATTATCTTTTATTCTTATAGAAAGATTTTTGATTTGAATATTGGAGAATATATGGAGGAGCGATTCCTGTATTCTTTAATGTTTTATTAACTGTTGTGGTATGTAGGATTCTGATTAAAAGGTTCGAAGGTCCGACTCAACTTAATCGGACGACTATCTAGATCCCAAGTACTCATTAGCTGTGATTCGCGTCTACTCTATATGAGGGAAAACATATATGGTTTAATGGGAGGATGACTGCTGTTGGCTTTGGCGACTGATATGATTGGCCATTCTGTTGTTAATTGGGCTCGTACAAGTTGTATGTGGTATGTAGGTATATTACAACGGTTGCTTCTCTTCTTTAGTAACTTGTACATCCTAAGTTTGCAAAAAATATCTTCAAGGCAGATGGGCGCTCTACTTCCTTTTGTGCGTAGGTCCACAATGGTAGTAAGGCATGATACCATTAAAGGAATTCTCCAATATTTTAAGAAAATTTCCTCTAGAATTTATTGTGATAATTTTAGGTGATATTTCAAATTTGATAGACTTTATTTTTTCGAACATTTTTTCTAAAATTGTATGTTTACCTCAATTACTAGTATGATGTTTCAAAAATTGTAATCTTGCCGGTATTAGGCAAAATTGTTAGTAAATGATAATAATTGGTTTAACAGCTAATTTGATATTGTATAATGTATATTTGTAAGCTGGTTAGTAGTAAAATAATAAATTTCTAGAAAGTATTTTATCATTTTTAACATCTTCCAGTTTTTCTCTATAATAGGATCGGTCATTAGAATGTTAGTTGTCAAAGACTGTGAGAATATTACGAAAGGGATACGCAATGTCTAGTATCTTGTTCATGGAGTTCCACTTGGTTAGGTAGTCGATCTTCATCCTCTTGTAGTTGATGTTGTTTTGCCTGCATAATGTTTTGAACTTCCATTCCCAAAAAGAAAACGTTCTAATAAATTAAAAAAACATTTCTAATTTATCAGTATATGGGATAATACACTGTAAAACATCCTTAGCACATGTTAATAATATGGCACACAAGTTTTCTAGGAAATAATTGTTCATTGAGAATTAAAGGAATTTGTGATTTACATAAAGGTACGACATTATTATTGCAAGCATTACCAAATATAGTAGAAACAATATTATTAAAAAATCCACATTCATTTATAGCATCATTTATTGTGGCCCCTCCTTAACTCTTGAAACAACAAATAGTAACTTTCTGTCCCTCTTTTCCTAGCTCAAGCTGTTTTATCCAGGAATACAACTCTGGTCCCTTAGTCTTTTCTTTTCGGATTGGGCCCCTCCAAGGGTTGTTTTTATTCTGGGTTAAACCCTCAATTCAAGTACACATCAACATCAGAGTTTTTCAGTGGCTGAAGATGGTATTGTGGCATAATTGTGTTTCTATTCATGTGCAAACTTTACTATTTGTTTGTATTTTTTTCATTGTAGCATTTTGCGAGATGGATTTGAGTTGCCGACTCGCCTCTCTGTAGCTGCTGCAGACTGCATTCTAGCTATTACTGAAGCATTAACAAGAATTCAATTAGGTTCTGGAATGACAAGTGAAAGGGCGAGAGTGTCTAGGCCAAATGAATCTAGTAAGCCTGTTGGTATTCTTGGGGAGAGGCAAGGGGAGCCAGAGAATGTTTCGAACAACATCGAAATGGGATTACTGCTGTGGGAGCACCTAGGTGAAATTATTATTCTCGTGCAGAAACTTCATTGTGTATGTTCCCATCTCTTTCTCTGAGCTAATATTCATCCCTCTTCAGTTTCTTCTTTTCATATTTCATGATAGAATGGCAGGTGGCATGATGTGTTCTCTTTTTTTTTTGGATATTTCTGCATGAATGAATCTGTGTATCAGGTTTTTGTTTAATTAATTGGACAAGGTGGCTGATCAATTTGTATTAAGCTCCAGTTCTTGCTGGTGAAAATGTGGGATGATATAGGTAATGGACAGCACAAGTAAACCATCCAAAGACAATGAAATAGGGATGATAGAAATCACACGTAACTGTTTTCGTTTACATTTTTTGACAGCTGGTTGCTGAAGTGGGAAGATTGCTTCCCTTACCTTTGGTAAACCAGCTGATTCCTTCTGTTTGAATTACTACTTTAGAGGAAAGAAATATCATCAGCCACTGATCTAAGTTGCTGTCGTCTGTTTCATGTGATAATGATGGAAAAGTAATATTTTCAACATCAGCTAGAATCTAATCTCTAAGTTGATACTCCATGTTTTGTAAAAAGGAACAGTCCAATTGGACAATATGAATCTGCAGTTTTCTTAGATTGGTGGTTCTTCATCATGTTATATCCTTGATAAAAGAAAAGGTATCCAAGTCTCATAAGGACTGGTTTTCGGTTATATGTTATTTGAAAATTATTTGAGCACATCTTTCCTACTACCTATGCGGTGCTTTATGATGCAAATGGCAGAAATTTTACTGTGTTGCATGAGTACAAAATGATTTCCTCAGTATGAAAGCATGCAAGTGTCATAAATCATTGTTTTTAGAAAACGTCCAAAATGTGATGACATTTAATGAAGTTTATGGTATTTCCTTTTTATGCAGTGGAGTGGGAAAAGCCGACCTTTACATGCAAAAGGAGTGTGGGGTGTGCTTAAATGGTTGCAGGGGATAAGGACACTTTATGGACGCTTTTCTGATGAGGCAGGTGCTATATCCTCTCCATAATTTAAGAACTTGTATCCCTGTAGTGCATACTTTGTTCTTAATTTTTTTATTCTAAAATTCCTTCTTTATTCTTTATTTTTTATTTGAATTTGTGAACAGGCTTCAATCCCCTAAAGACTGGGGTGTTGCTATTGTCTTCTTGTTGGAAACATTACAGCATGCTCTTGCGATTGGAAGACCGTGAATTTCTGCGGCATTGCAACAAACTAGTTGACCAATATATATCTGGAATGCAGGTTACATTTTTGAAATATATTTTATACGATCTAGTATCTACTAATTCACAGGAGTGTAGATATTTTTCAAATTACATCCAGCATTTGAGGAATTCTACTTATGTTTTCTATTTTAAGGTGAAGATTCTTTTTTCAATTTTGAAGCCTTGATTCAGGAGTAAACAAAACGATAGTTTGAAAGCCTTTCTTAAACAATACATTGCTGATGTTGTGTACATCTGAACTTTCTAGACCTCGTGCATTGGGCCATGCTATGATAGTTTTTCAATGTCCTAATTATTTTGGAAGCCTTAGAGACTTTATTCAATCACGGATAGTCTATTGCATGATAAATTTTGGGTTCTGTGAATGGAGAGTTTTTTCCTTGGCACTTGTTGAATAAATTTTGTTCTGCAATGGTCCCTGTAGGAAATCTATTCTATGACCTCCCTGTAGATAATAGTTTCGTCTCAGTGAAGGATGAGGCCCCATTTTAGATATGAGCTAGGGAACTTTGGCAACCCATGGGCTTTTATTATGATGTGATATTTTTTCTTATTGACCATTTGAAAATCATTTTAATTTGGAAGGAATAGTGAAACGACTAACAAATATGAATGAAATCTCTTAATTTTTTCCAACATAGTGTTTTTTCTACCTTGTTGTGTCCCTGATTTCAAAATCCAATTATTTTACTTTCTTAATCCGTGTTTACCTAAATCAGATTTTAATCTTTAATTATTCAAAACTTAATTATTTATTCCACCGAACAAAACAAAAAAATCATCAGGATGCGAATTTGAAAATTGAATACCGACAAATGACCCGAAAATTAAAAGTCAAATCACAAGATCTAAAATGTCACACTTAAAAGTGACTCTGAATACTGGCAATATATGACCTTAAAACATACGTAAGGAAAATTATCTATATTAAAATTAGAGTAATAAAAAATTATAATTCAATCAAACCGTTAAAAAGAATACCTGAGTCAAACTTAATACACTAACACCATATATCATTATAGTCTCAATACAATTGAAATCCAAATAAACCAAACTATTAATCGAAACTACTGTTCTTTTCTAAACAATAATACATAAAACCGATCAAATTCCTAAATCTAAGTTTCGCATAGCCGTCTTGTAATCTGATCATTTGCAAGTAAGTATCGAATCCTCTGGTTTTAAAGGTTAGTGAAATAAAAATAAGAGTGAGTCAATTTATTAGCAATGCAAATAAATTTTCATAAGTGTGTGTGTATATATATATATGTATCAAAGGATATGTTGGAATATGCCATGATCAAGTATCTAAAAAACTGATAATATTATTTCGTAAACTTATTATGTATAATCTAAAACTGATGATTAATTTTAACAAGCTGTATATTTATCTAAAATATGCTCAAATCATGCAAAAATATAGGGGACTAATGGTTGGTTATGACATTACCAATAAAGGACGGATATCAAAATTCGGGTTATGATTATTTTCACATAATCAAATACCATGCTCTATTAGTTAAGATCCATAGGTGCGCTGATAACTCAAAATTGAAGACATGTAAGAGTCGCAATAGAATTTAAGAACATGTAAATGTTATTGCGGAAAATCAGTAATTAAACATGATGTATAGGTATTTAAGATATATATTTTGTAAAACATTCATGAAATGGGAATGGGATCACATGCAAGGCACTAGTATTTTATCTACGAAAATAATATATGTATGAGCATTTGGAATACTAAATACTCAAGGATATCAGAAAAAGATATCCTTATTTGACCTCAATCCTTATTTGACCTCAATATTTTTATCAAATTAATTTAATAAATCATCATTAAAAAGATAATTTGGGATTTATACCTTACACGCCTTTTTTGCAGTTCCTTGATAAAATGGCCTCTAAGGGGTTGTTTAGTTGATCTTTATCAACATTGGAAGGCTGTTATCTGCTTTTCAGTTTTTCCAATGATTTGTGCACTACGTATGTCATTTCTTAATTTGGTTCAATTCCTGTGGGACAAGGTGAACATATAATTGTTGGGTTCACCACATTGGAAGGGAGAAATTTGTGGACAGGTCTTGCTATTTTTTTTAGCGGTGCATGGAACCCTTTTGGGGGTATATCTGCATAGATTCATAACTTCTTGCATGAACCTCTCATGCATTGCATCTATCAGTATATTCTAGTTTATGCTGCATTCATGATGATTAGTTGGTACTAGTAATCATGCTCTGTCTTATTAGTTTCCTCTCTCACTCTCTCTCGCCTCTATTACTCACTCATGCTAATATATGCAGTTATGCCCTGATGGTGGTGCTAAGGAATCAGTGGAACACAAAGACATCAGTATAGAAACCAGGAAGTTTTTTCTCAACTGTCTGGCCCTTTTACTTGGCAGGCTTGACAGCAAAAAACTGGCAACGATAATTGCGGAGGATGGGGTACGAATATCGGATGCTCTTTTATCACAGGTAAATATTGTTTGCATAATGTCCGGTGGCTATTTTCAACCTCTTAGCTGCGTCTAAATGTGTGCTTTCATAGTGTGGTTTTGTCAAATAAGCCTCGTTTGAAGTTCATACATAGAACATCCCAAAATAATACCTGGAGCAGGAAATTTGATTAACTGAAATTGGCTAATAGCAAAATGTAATCTTTTGATCAAGAACATTACAAAAATAGCTAGATAAAAACCATGTAATCCACAAAAGTACCATTAATATAAGGAAATGTCTCTGACATTCAAAAGAATAGTTGATGATCTATTCTTCTTGTTGAACAAAAAGTGTATGTCCACCTTATCTTTTTACTCGATGGAAGTTACTCACCCTCAATTTTCCATAATTGGCAGCAATTTGTAAGGGATACAGTTGACAAAAGCCTTCTCTGATCTAGCATTTACTTAAGCTTTTAAAAGCTGCTCTGTTGTTGCAAATTTTGCTGATTTTTGATTTGGCCTATCACCTTGTTTAAATGTCTATTTTTGGTTAATAATGTTCCTCTATTTTAATTACAAGGTATCTGAGTAAAGTTGTCTGCTATCTAGGTGTCTGTGCTCCTTGGTGATGAAAAAATGTAATTAATATTTCAATTGATCATCTGTTGAGTGTTTGTAGGGGAGGAAAATCAACAAAGAAAGATGACCCATGCATGAGGCTCTTGCATGCATGGTCTGGGCAGGCTGAGTTTGTTATGCAGCCCTACCCTTGCACTGTAGAGGGATTTTTTGTGACTAGACTTTCAACTTCAAAATCACAATAGATAAACCGTAATGTTTCACAAAGGCTTACTCTCTATGGCTCCTTTCTCATGAGATAGGAGGGTTGTTGCACAAAATATACTTTTACAAATTTCCATATAGATCCTTTATCTGTCTATATGAAGAAGAAATCATGTAATGATAGGGAATCTTATTGGTGCAAATGGTATTTAGAACTTGGTATGAGTACAAAGGAATTAAGGAGAAGTGAAGTAGAGCATTGTCAATCACACGATCTAAAATTACTTTCTAGAGAACTTATGGTGCCATTTGAGAACAAGGTAATGTGACAATTGATACTAAGGTCGTAACTTTGGATATCAAGTGCAACGTGATTGTAATTTAATCTTAGGAACAAAAATCAATCTGTATGCTTCCTCATCACTATCTCCGCGTTTGATATTGGAGGCTGGGCCGCATGTTGGAATTTAGTATGATCCATCATATTGGATTAATTTCTTTGTTCTTTTGAAGTTTCACTGTGCAGATGAAGATGTGACGGATGTGGCAGTTTGTATGTTCAAGTTGGCCATCTTTAAGATGACTGATGGTGGTGTAGGTAACCCAACAGAGATGGAGGCAGTGTTGCCTTCATTACTCCAAATGCTAGATGAGTGTGATGATGCTGCCAGAGCTGCTGTTGTACTTATTGCAGAATATTGCTCAACGTAGCTATGTTTTTATCTAAATTCCTTTTTTTGTCTCCACAAATTGTGAATTATGTTTCAACATTTAGTATTAACTTGTGGCAATGGATCACCAGAAGCAAGGATAGCTGGTGCCTTCAAGAAGTACTCAAGTGCTTTGCTTCTGGAAATGTAGCACAAAGGAGAAATGCTATTGACATCATTTCAGAATTCATCTGTATATCATCAGATCCAGCTAAAGGACTTTCTATATCATTCTTGTATAGTGATACTTCCACTACTTTCAACTTTTTCTTCTTTAAAATCATGTCTTTACTGTGGCTTTCTTATGGAATTTATTTTGCTCAGGCAAGATATTGCAAATCACTTGTTGGATTGCCTCACAGATGATGATAGTGTTATTAGAACACAGGCAGGCAACTTGCTTCCATTGATAGGTTAGTTTTTTTGGAGTTTAAAAATGGCGAGTTGATACTGTAATTGATTTTGAATGATTTTCTTATTTCTGCAAACATTTTCAACTTTTAGGGGGTGGGCATGTTTGAAGTTCCTTGTCTTGTTTGACACACCATTGTGATTGTTTCTGTTTTGTGAGAGTGGCTAAACATGTTCCATGCAAAACCACAAGGCAGATATCATGTCCAAAAAGGTTTAACGTAAACTTCTTTGATATTACACTCAAGGACTCATCTTCAGAGATATTTTTGGCACTGTTCCTCCCCTTGAATACAGGATATCTATTGCATATGGGCCAATTTGCTAAGAGTGATTGATGTGATGCCGCGTTTCATTACCCGAAAAGATGATTATCATGACAATATGACATCTACAGCATCATATTCAGGAAAAGATATTGCATCTTTGACATCATCTACTTGTGTTTTTTCTCCGGTCATTGGTTTATATCCTCGGGGTATGCTCGAAAGTCCTGGACTGAAAATGTAGTTATTTGCTATGATTAGATTATTGGTTAAAGTTTAAGAGTGAGAAGTTTTTTATTTACAATGAGAGATTAAGTACCCATTAGGGAACTTGAAGATCAAGCTGGGACAAAATAGTGGCTTTTCACGGACAGCTTTTAGTTTCTCGATCAGCTGAAATGATTTTTTAGATTGCTTTGAGTTGAAACTCCATTTTGGAGCTGAATCACCCATGTTTTTATAGAGGTTGAAATCAGAAATTACAGGAATTGTGTTGCAAAAAGGCATCCCTACTTTACTATTTAACTAGGCAATTGGAGATGCTTACTCAAACAACACTTCTTCAAAAGCTCCATCTGAGTTTTTTGTCTTTAAATTGATGATTTCTGCTTGTGACTTGGCATACGTGATGCAGTGCCTGTCCTTGTTGCGCAGGCAACCCAAGTTCCTTGTTCAGGCTGACATGTGTTTTGTGCTCATTGCCTACTGTTAATATATTGTTTGCCATGGGCTATCTGTATATTTATAATCACGGCTTTCATCTCAAACTAATTTCATTGTTTTATTTGGTGAATTTGTGGGATTTTGATATTTCCTTCTCTGAGTTGAACAATTTACTGGTTCATCTTTCAGTTTCTGACTTGTTCTCTCTCTTTTATCAACGCATATGTTTGATTGAAATATTGTGGTTGTTGTTGGATAAGTTGTCTGTGAATTTTGAATATGCTGTTTTATTTCTTACAATTATTATCCTCAATGGGCATTAATCTATTTCATTGACTAGCCGTGTGTTATTACAGATCCATCTTTAGTGTTACCTGCCTTAGTTCGGCTCATTTCCTCCTCAAATGACAGTACAAACACAGCTGCCACTAACGCATTTGTTGGAGTTCTTAGGAATCATAACCAAAGCTTTGAAGTAATCAGCTTGTTGCTTGACTGTCTCAGGTATTTAGAAGCCTAATGGCAGTTGATCAAATTATTAGATCATATTTGTTTTTCAGAGTATCCATTATTTGATCAGAAAGCTCTCTTCCCTTGAGTCTCTCAACTTGTCATAGGAAGGAAAGTAGCTTCTTTTTGTCACTGCTGCAGGTTTTCAGATTCTTTTTTTTTTAAATTACAACTGTGATGGAGTTAGGATCCTCGGATCATGTTTGGGTCCTTGTTCAATCCAAGCTCATGTATGGACTTCGTTTGCAACTATTCGTTACTAAATGTTATCTAATAATAGATGAAAATATTGGTATTCACAGTTATATCGGTATCAGACATATTGAACAATACGTATCGGTATCAGATATATCGAAAGGAAAAAATTTTCTTAAAATTGTAAACTAATAGGGCCTAATGGCTGACATATCATGATATATCACTGATAGGAAAATATATAACAATATTGTCGTAATATTAAAAAATATTGGTGTTGGAAAATCCTGATATCGATACATATTGGCCACTATTTGCATCGGTGTTTCTAGCACATGAAGCCATTGTTTTATTTGCTTGATTTATGTCTCACCTTATTTTCTTCTGCAGCAGCTTCAGCCAAAGCCAAGATCAGTGTAAGGCTTCTGGAGGCATCATGAAAGGTCTGTTTTTTTTTTGTTTTTCTTTTTTCCCCCCTCAGTTGGATTGAGCAATCTTTATGTGGCAATTCAATATGTTTAGGTTTTTAAGATGGGTGCATTTTGAAATACAATGTAATCCAACATGGGATTGAAAGTGAGGGGGAATGATAGTATGGGCTTGTGGCATCTTTTTGGATTCTTTCTTGCTTCAGCACCTCATCTTTAAGTTCATCTGCAGTGCCATGAGGCCCAGTGGGGCTATTGGTTGCAAAGCCAGTCTTTCTTCTCTTGTAGTAACCCTTCATCCCCTCATCTTTAAGTTCATCTGCAGTGGCATGAGGCCAGTGGGGCCATCAGTTGCAAGGCCATCCTTTCCTTGTCTTGTAGTAGACACACTGCCACGCACAATTCCCTACCCATTCAAGCAGGTGAAGGGTGCAATGATCATCCAATGCCTGTTTGATTTTTTCCTGACTTTGCCACCATGAGTCATGCCTTTTGCGTGGGTGTATCTATTATATGTTCCAGTTTCAAGTTGTAGTTGTTGACAAGAGGATACAATTATCAATGTAAGATGTAAAATATATGTATTTGTAACCGAGAAGATTCATGATCTTCTGGTAGTAACAGTTGTATTCAAATTTTGTTACTGTCATCAGGGATGAAGAGTTGGTCTACTATCAATTGATTTAATTGAACATTTTCTTTTATCAGAATCATTCCTTTGCCATTGTTTACTCTTCACCTCTTAGATAATAAATGTCTTCTTTTTGGATGGAATAGTCTTCTGGAGTGTGCATCCTTCCAACCAACTCTGTCTTGTTTCTCCGAGACATATGCATGTTCTATTGTTGATGTTCTCATTCACGTGATAATCCTTGCATATTTGAAGAAATTCATTTGTCAGATCTTCACTTTGAGAGCAGCGACCTTGTTCCCTTGCTTGCATTAATTTGACAATCGATGTATCTGCATGTGAAAAGCATTCTGTATCTTGAGGCTGGTAGAGGCCTTCTGGGGGGGCGGGGGGGGAGCCAGGCTTTTTTTCTTCTTGGGGAGAGGGGGGTCTGTGATTCTGTTGTTCATAAGGTCTGAATTGTGATTTAATGTGCTTTGGGTAGTTTTATGCTATTGTTAGTGAGATTTTCTCCTCCTGCATTGCAAGCTCACACTTCTGTGGTTCTCAAGGTGCACCAAAGTTGGACACAGATCAAGTCCTCAGGCTGGTCCCAGATTGGTCCAAAACTGTAAGATAATCCATCCATTCTCTTGCATTGCCATTTGCCATTTAGGAGGAAGTTTTTTTAATGACTAGGGCTACATGTGCAAAGTGAAAATGCTTTACCTCTTCAAACCTACTTGCATTTTTTTGATGTTGCATGATAGAATACTAGACAAAGAAAATGAGAATGGACATATAATATTTATTATTTGAGCCTTTTTTTTTTTAAAAAAAAATTGAGATAGGTAGATTTAATCTCTTGGCTCAATTTTAGGTATGAAGTTCTTAAAAAATGGGATATTTATCCTAACCTTGACTTCAATAGTGTTAGGGTTAACACTACTACCATGTTAAGGCTGTTTGTCAATTTCAGGTTGTTGAACATGTTTGTTAGTGTTTATGTTTAGGGGCTCTACCTCAAAAGGAGAATTATGCAAATGAAAATGTGAACTCAACAGTAAAAGTGCTCGTTCCTGGGCAACTCAATCTGGTTAATAGAAGTTCTTGCTTATATCATCTCTTTTTTCTGTGTGTTATTTTATCTGTCTGGCTGAGTGCTTTCCAGCATTATCTCTCCGGGAGACGGGGAAAGGAGTTTATTTGTGCTTTCGGTTTCTTGTTTGCTAGTGGTGGCTTACATATGTACCTTCCCTGGCAATTCAAAGATTTGGTGATAATGCACTGGCATATTTAGAGATAAGTTATTGATTTAGTCATTTTTGTAGCATTTGTGAGTCTGTTTAGCCAGCCCTTCCTCAGTTACTGATAGGAGCTATGCCCAATTTGCAATTCCATTTAGCCCCACTCTCATGGGGCTGGAGTATGGAAAGGGGAATATAAAATCAAGAGATTTTTAAGAGAAGAAAGATGCAGGATTGTGTTTGTTTAATGTTTGCAAGGGGCGGATGGTTCTACTTATCTGTCCATCTTAATTTCATAGTTTTTGGACCAAACTGCTGTAAAAAAAAATTATGGACCTCCCTACTAATGTTAATTGTTCTGCCATCAACTAGAATATTGAATACTTGGGAAGTTGGGACATAACAGAGGCAAATAGTACCCATGCATGACTTACTGAAGGAAAATGCAGTTGTAACTGCTCTAAAAATTTATGGAATGCCCTACTAATGTTAATTGTTCTGCCACCAACTAAAATATTGCGTTTTGGGACACAACATAGGCATATTCGTAACCACACGACTTACAGAAGAAACTGCAGTTGTGAGACTAGACAACAGATTCATAGACTTCAAATATGCCAACTAGGGCTGGACATTGCAATGGACTGGCTGATATGCTACTGCATTAGATTCTCTCTCTTTCTTGTTCTTGCTCTGTTTTCTCTTGCTTGTTCTCTCTCTCTCTCCCCTACCTTTTTTCCACATTTGGGGCGGGTATAGCCAACCATTTTGACCTGAAACTTAAAGTATTATACAATTGCTATTAATATTATGTTTGGAGTTTGGATTCTCTTCTTTTGGCAGAGGGAAATAAACAGTTTATTCTAATCCAAGGGCTATTAGACTTGTACCTCAAGATGTATGAGAAGTACAGCCAGGATCCACCACTCATTCCACTTTGTTTTTTTTATTTTTATTTTTTCAAAATCTCCCCCCACATTTCCTGACAATCCAATATCCATTTTGAAAAGTAGAAAGCAGGAAGGAGTTAATGACATAAGCTCTTCTGTTGGCATGCTAGGGAGAGTCTTTACTTGTCTGAGACTTGCTGATTCTGACTGGTAAATCAGAATCTGAGAACATAGGACCTAAATTCTGGTTGTTCAAGATGATGACTGGTGACTATGGTTAACTTGTCGCTGAAAGGTGTATTAGTCAGAATACTGTGAAGATTGGTGAGATAAACTCAAGCTAGGGAGCAGTCCTTGGATTGTTTGTGTTGCCTTGGGGGTGGTGGAAATGCTCTGCAGGGTCATGTGAGTTAATGTGTGAGTTGTTTAGGACGGTTTAGCATAACAACCTAATGCACTGATGTTTGCTTGATCGTGCAAGCAAGATTTGGGCATATGTAAGTTCAGCACATGAGGGCAGTGATTCAGCTTGACTCTTACTAAGCCCATCTCTTTTAAATGATTCCTTGGAATATGCTTTACACTGATTTTGATTTGCTTCCCAAGCTGATTGGTTTTTTTCTTTTGGGAACATTGTAGGTTCAAGATTGGACCCCATTGATAGGTCCACTGATAGACAAAATGCTTTTGGAGTCAACAAATGCAACACTTATCAAATTCCTAAGTTATATAAGTGAGCACTTAGCAGATGCTGCTGACCTGGTCCTTGGTCGTGTTCTTTTGCAGGCAAAAGCACAGAAAGAGTGAGTTGTTGTTAATATTGATGAGCTTGTCAAGTCTATCCCTTGTGATAATCAATCTTCCTGTCATATTACAATTGTGCAATTTGACTTGCATTGTGAAATACAAGTGACAAGGCATCACCAATGAAGTTAGGGAGAACATTATTACTGAGTTCCTCCCTCTAAATAATTTTGGGCTGCAGATTAGTAAACCAAAATGCATTAAGAAATTCATTGTGCTTTGCATGGAAGTGGAATCTTGTTTGTCAAATCATAAACAATTTGATTGAAGATTAGAATGTACAGGTGTTGCTGCCCAACCATGCCTTATTATTTACAAATCATGGAGCCTGTGGCAGTATGCTCCAGTTTATAAGCCTTGTACTGACTTCAGCTTACCAGGTTCGCATTATATTTTTTGTCTGTTGCCAAGCAGACAAGGACAATGTATTATCACCACTGACATCTAGATAGGTCTTGACCAACGCAATGGCCAAGATGAGTTTGGATTCCACCCTTGCAAAAGGAAACCTCTTAAGCATGACTAAAGAGCATTTGGGAGGTCTGTCACCACTATATAATGTATACATGTGAGCCAAAGCTTATAAGAAGGGATGGCTAAACAAGATGGAGCTAACTGTATATGTGCCTCCAAAACTTCTAAAGAAGACGTGAAAGTTCTCCAAAAATCCCGACCATAGCTTGTTAGGTATAAAGAAGTGACCATGGATTCAAAATTTAGATGATCTGAAAAATAAATTGAGATATTATGAGACAAACTTAGTTAATGAAAAATGAGTTTGCAAGTTTCTTTTAAACATTCCAACATAACTTAATGTAGCTCTAATCATAAAATTTGATGAAACTCCACAGAATTGATAAAATAGTTATCTAAACTATTATTCACCATAAGTATTGAGCCGAGCATGAAACATCATAACATATAGGAGTATTCAGAATCATGTCATATGACATGGTTATATGTATGTGCAAAGTGGTTCCAAAGAGTAAAGACATCTAGTATATGCCCTGAAGGCATCATGTATACCAAATGTGGTCTCAGAGATTTCATCTCGTAAATGTACAACTGTTGCATAGAAGGTTAGTATCCATGAGCATATAACATATTGTTCAAGTTGAAATGATATTTAAATGTAATCAATGATTAGAAATTTTAGGGCCCTCTTCAACATTTAGCATAGTATTTATTTTTCAAGTTGTAAAAGCAATTTTCAAACATGATTATCAGGAACAACAGTTATCTTAATTTAGGTTCTCACAACAGAATACTGAATTAGGATCATATGTGATGCATGAGATATCTTTTTGTTTGAGAACCAGTATTCCACGAATTAGGTTCATATGTTTTATCTCATATCTCTGATTCATCTTGTATAGTACTTTCAACCTACAATCTCCAATTTAGCATGCTTGTTAAATATCACTTAAACTCTACCACTAAATATATCTTAATTTCATAATGCGCAAGACTATTTGCTCATTTTCTTAAAACTTGCATATTTACATAAAATCACTTCAAAAACATTCAAAATAGCTCCAACAAATACATTTCTCAATTCTGATCAAATAAGTTGAAATCTCATTATGAAAATATGACAACACCGTGGTTAAGCACTTGAAACTAAATTTTATCATTGAATTTAGATTCCTACTGAGATAAAATTGAAGAAATACCTGAAAATATCAAGATGAGAAGCTTCTTTCAACAAGGAAATCAAGAAACTTTTGAATCTACCCTCAAGAATTTCAGCTGAAATCAGGTTGCTATTTTTTTCCACTTATTTTCTCTTTTTTTCTTTCATGCTTCTCTCTCTTCTCTGCTGCTGTCCTTGCTTCTGGTTTTTTGTACCAGTAGTCTCTGCCGCATTCTGTTTTGATTCTCCGGCTTTTATGTGCTGCTCCTCTGTATTTTTAAGTGCTGCTAAGATAGCCAATATTGGCCAACCCTTAATTTTCTGCAGACGGGCCAGACATGGCCAACTTCTTCACATGCTTTTTCTGTTTTCACACAATCGGCCGAGCAAAGTGTCTATCAGGGATTTGTTTCCCAAAAATATCTCTATTTTATTTTTAGTCCATGTCCCTTGATTTGGCTGTGATATTCAATTGGCTACACAGAAGGCAATCTATCAAGTTTCTAGAGACATGTAAAATGGCAATCTTATATTGCTGATGCTGTGTTCTTAAGCAATGGTTTTGTTTATGAAACAAGGTGTCTGGATTTGGCAACCATTGGAATATTAATCTGTACTGTTCCAGTGCATTCTGCGCATAAATATCATGTTGTATGAGTTTTCATACCATAAACCATCTTTAGTTGGGGTGATTAAGTGTTTTGTAAACCATGAAAGAAATAACCTTGGAGTTGGATTTTAGTTTGAGACAATGTTAAGCTTGATATCATGCAATGGTTCTTGAATATCAATGTTGACTGTCTTTAGTTTTCGGAATTAATTTTCTTCATTGGAGATCTTCTAGTTCTTGACTTTCATGATATAGTTTTTCCTTCAGGAATCATTTCTTGCTTTGTCATTTGGTCTCATATTAAACTGCCCCTTCTTCTCAGTTGAAATGAAATATACTTGTGTTCTTTTATTTTCATGTAATTTGCTGTACATTGTCCTACTGTCTCTTTGCCGGAAGCTGAGTTATTCTGTTCGTTCTATCTATTTGTGTGCATGCCACTTTGTATGTCTTTTGAATAGCCTCTTCTTTTTCTCCCTTTGTTTCACTTTATTTTTTTTATACACGGCATTGCTTGCGACACGTGCTGGCAAATGGTTTGCAATTTTGTGTTTGATACTGAATCTGATAGGTGATGCTCTGTGTGTTTGAGTGCTCACTTGTCAATCTTTTCATCTTTTTTTATTTTTTTCATTCACAGTATAGATGGAAGTGCATTATCCAGAATGGATGGCAAATCTCATGTGAATAGTGACTTGGTAAGCTCGCCGCAAATGCTATTCGATCGCCTTTGCCCATTGCTCATACTCAGGCTACTACCTTTGAGAGTTTTCAATGACCTTCATTCTGCCATCATGTATGGGCAACTTCTTGATCAAGACATTACACAGGGTATGTTTCAAGTTTCACATGATGACATAGCTGCCTTTTTCTGTTTAGTTAATTGAGGTGGTTCAATTTTCTGAGGACATTATTGCTAATGTGTATTAATTTGATGCAGGGACCTGTTTTTAAACAACTGCTTTCTTTACTGAACAACTTCTTTTTGTTGGGGGATAGATGTGACATTCAAAATTTGTTTGCATGTTTTTTTGTGTGTTTGCAAATACAGATCATTCAGTGAAAAAAGTGCAATAATGAGGGGGAGGAATTTCAGCTCCACCCATCCCACTACTTTTGTGTTCTCTCATTCCCTTTTCCACCTCCTCTGATTGGCAGGCCTTTTCCAGTGCCAATAGGGCTCCCTTATCCAACTCCTTCCCTTTCCTCCTGTCACTGTGACTTCTTCTCGCTGCCCCATGCACAACCTCACTGATGTGAGGCCAAATGCTGATCTGGTGACAAGGTGGGGCCAGATTTGTCTCATTGATAGAAGGTGTTGTTTTGGGTGCAACTGTGAGAATAGGATATTGCATTGGGCTTGGGTGGGCAACTGATAGGGATTGTAGGGGAGGAAAGAAGGGGTGGTGGGTCTTGATGTTCCTTCAACCTGGACTGTAACTTTTTATCAACGATCTAGATTACTTTCAGGTAGAGGAAATGAGATATGAAGAAAGGGAAAATATTTAACTCCAGGGAATTGAAAATGATTAATTTTTTAGTATGCCTGAGGTTGGGCCGTGAGATATCATGAGTTTCTAAATGACGGAAAACAATTTTCACACGTTTCAATTTTGTTAGGGAATATATTTTTGCTATCTTATCAGCTCTATGGTTTTGTTTTTTTATTTTTATGAGGGGAGAGGGGAAGGTTTGCTCTTTAGGGCAATACTTACAGATTATGTTTAGGGGACTATGGATATTTTATTGTTCTTAATTGCTTGTATTCTGGTTGATCTTTTACCTTGTTTACTTTGTGACCTGCCTTTATATTCTTCAAAAACTTTGGATTGTGTGTACATTCCCATATAAATAAATTGAAGTATCCTTCCATACTGCATATCCAAGCTCTTCTAGAAATTGTAATATCAGCATATTGGCTTATCCACATCATATCATGTCTGTATATTGATTAGTTTCTCTGCTTTTTTGTATAAAAGTCACTACAAGTGGGAAATATAGATCTGAGGATGAATTCCCTTGTTGTAGTGATACTGTGATACCTTTGTAGGCATGACATTTTGAGGATTCAGAGGGAAAGGCTGCTTGGCATATTTCTTCTTCTGATACATGCCTTGGAAAATATTATTCTCTGCTGATTGATTTTAATAGCAGCCCTTGTGATTTGGACATCATGAGAAGGAAATGTTGCAACTATATGGTAGTAGCTTATGAATCAAATTTGCTCATGTTTGTTTTGTTGTCAATTAAAATGGATATGTGTGTCATTCTCTTGTTACAATGAGGCATGGTTAACAATTGGTTTCTTTCTGTGGGAACCAGGCTATGAATTTATCGATATTGGTAACTATGAGTGTATTGCTGCTTTCCTATTCAACAGGTACGTACCGAATCTTTGATTGGTCCTTTTATCCTATGAAGTTTTCGCTTGAACAGAAAGCTTAGGTCTTTTTTTGACTATTTTTCTTTGCCAGGACATTTTGTCAGTTCGAATTTGACGATGTCAGAAAACTTGCTGCTGAACTCTGTGGCCGTATTCATCCCCAAGTATGCATTTTATGTTATTTTTGCACCCTTTCTATGCAAAGATGTTGTGGACATATTTCATCCTGTAAATGGCGTTGTACCCTTGTGTTCAATATAGGGTAAAAGCATAGGGCTAGAGCAAGAATGTTGGTTTAGCACTGCCGTGGACACAGGTGCATGTTAAAATAAAGTAAAAAATTCTTGATTGAATTACACGAGTCACATCTACTATTACTTTCCATTTTACTGGTTTCTTATGGCCACTTAATATGTGACAGATGTTTTTGTCTATCTGAAAATATCCATCCTAGACAACTTTATAATGTATCAGCATTTGATTCTCAAATATGGTGTAGTTCACCAGGAAAGTGTTATAGGATGCTGGGAATCATGCAGAGCTGATATCATATGCAATGCTTAGTGTACAGGTTGCTTTTCAAGATGATTTCCAGTTTCTGATTCACAAAGACTTCAGAGCTTCTCGTTTAGTATCTTTTGTCATATATTTGGAGATAACTCTACCTTGTTCAAAACTGATGGACAAAGGGAGGATCTTCTCTGATTATTGTTTTTGTTGTCCACTTGTCCATGTTTTTATTTCCAAACTTGTTTCAGTTGGGTATGATTGTAGCTGTCATTGTGGTTTGGAATTGCGGTTATCGTATATTCCTAATGTTAACTTGTTCAATTTTATTGTGTGTTCCCTTGTTTAAGAGTAAATATAAAGAAGCAGATAGCTGTGTTTGTGCATGTGTAAAGGCCTTGATATCAGCAGCCTTCGCAATTCTTATTTGGTTGCATGCATTTAGTTGGAGGGTGCTGACATTATTTGGCCCTTCCACATGCCTGAAAGAGCACGCAGTCATGGATGTAAATTTCACCATGAACAGCAAATGATATCTATTTGTGTTCCTTTTTCCAATAGTTACTTCATTCTATGAAAAACAAAATGCAATTCCAGTGGGCTCAATCAATGTTGCCTGGTTTTAATGTTGGATGTCTTCTATATAGTTGTTTTTCTTGCTGGGGAAAATGCTTTGCATCTTTCATAATGATAACATGAGTCCTCATGGTAATATTTTTGTTATTTTACTGCTTTATAAACTGTAGGTGCTCTTTCCAGTTGCTTTTACTCAATTGGAATGTGCTGCAGAAATCAAGGATACTTTGAAGATAAAAGCTTGCCTCTTTTCAATTTGCTCTTCCCTCGCGGTAACTCTGTTTCTTAAACTCTGCTTGCCCTAAATTTCCTTTGCTCTCTCTCTCTCTCTCTCTCATTTTTTTTATGAAAAGGATGTGGGTTGTCACTATGCCACAGTTTGCCTGTTCTTTACCCCGGATGTGTTTTTTCAGATTAGAGGCAGGGATTCTGTTTCACATCCTTTAACCGCCAAAATTCAGAGAGTACTTAAACGTATTCTGTTGTGGCCTTCTGTGGATGGTGATGAAGGTAAGTAGTTTCTATTACATAGTTTCAATATCTCAGACTAGTTTATTAACAGTGAGAATGATATTTTTTCTTCCTGCCAGTTTCCAAAGCACAGCACGGGTGTATTGACTGCTTAGCTCTGATGATATGTGCTGAACTGCAAGTTTTAAAATCATTACCAGAATCTGCCTTTGAGCAATCTCCAATCACCAGTAAGAATGGTTTTTTTTTTTTGATGAGGGAATGGAAATGAAAATTTGGCTGTGTAAAAATGGATTTAGAAATTACAAAAATTAGACTATTGTTGTGGCTCTTGTTGAGCTTTATACTAGGGTTTGTTTTCCAACCATTTTTGTCATTAAAATAAATGTTAGCTGAAGCTTATGCAGCCTTAACACCTCAAACTGCTGGGGATTCAACCTCGGGAAGTTCAGTCCTTTCTTTTGTGATTGATCGTTTGACAAATGGAAAACTTGAAACTGAACTCCCCATGGAAGTGTCTAAGAACTCTGCATCCAGAATGACGACATCATTTCGACTTTGCATGGCTAATGTCCTCATAAGTGCTTGCCAAAAGATTTCAGAGTCTGGCAAGGAAACTTTTGTTCAGAAGACTCTTCCACACCTTATTCAATCCATCAAGGTGAGCCTATTATTGAGGCATTATTGGTTCTTCAAGTTTTCTATTCTTAGCTGGTGAAATTGTGCTTTCCTGTGCTACTGGCCCATTCTGCATATTCTTAAAATGATGCAGGTGATGGAAGATGCAGAGATCAGAGCTGCTGGTATCCAGGTTCTGTTCTCATCTGTGTATCATCTGAAATTGGCTAATCTTCCTTATGCGTCTGCTCTTCTCAAGCTCTCCTTGAAGTCAATTAGTGGAGAATCTGTTGAGGTAATGAAGCTCAGTGTTATACAAATTGTGTATGATTAGTTGTATAATTTCCCCTTGTCCTCTTTTATTAGCAATTATTCATTGAGGTTTTGACTTGTGCAAGCCTAAAGCACCTCTCCCTTAGTGAAATTCCATAAACAATATGCCTCTTGAAAAGCAAAAAGAAGTGGGAAGGAGGAAGATGATGATGGGAAACAGAGGAGGCTTAATGCATGGTGCTCGGTTATTCCATATTTCCATGGCTTTGGGAGCTAACATGTAAGAAATCCTTGTATTGTAGAGATGATATTGAACATACAGCCTCCATTCACCATGCCTCAACCTAAGAAATAAAGTGGGATTCGAAGAAAAATCCATAGGGTTGAATCGCCACATCCTTAGTCTCTTCTTTAGCAATCTGCCAAGTCTCTTCTTTAGCAATCTGCCAAGTGCCAATAATTTTTTGCTTCTGGATTGTGTTGTCTAGCTTCTATTATGGAGTGGCTCAACAGAGAGTTCATAAGGTGAAAAAACCAACCCGCAGTAGACATGCTTAAAGCAATACATTCCGTACACCTGGTTCACATCATTATGACCTATGAGACTGTCTTCACTATGTTGTCCATGCTAAGGCTGTCCTCACCAGCCACCATGGATACCACTTGCAACCTGCCATTGATACAATTATCGCTCAACCTGCAGTGTTACACTCCATTGACCACCTCATGCTTGGACCTCCCTTGACTGCCAAGAGTGAGTCACTTGCCACCATATCACCTTTTGTAATCGGGCAAACAAGTGGCACAAAAAAAATGCCATTAAACAGTTGTCAGAAAAAAGGCCACAAATTCAAGTCATCAGAAAACCCAAATGTAAGTCACAACAGAGAAGGTGAGTTAAAGACAGAAATCCTTGAATAGCAATAACTAATGGAAGGCTATGGTGGCTTGCAATGAGATTGGACAGAAGATCAAAACAAGCCCTTTGATTTATCATCAACTGGATGCTAGAAACTTCTTAGGGATAAAGTGGCAGTCTTCACCTCTATGGTGCTTGATTTTGGTTGCGAGGCCACTATGCCAGCAAAGTAATACGTGATGGTTAATGGTAGATGGGTTTTGTTGGCGGTGGTGCAGTGGAGGCTGAGTGTGGCAGTGTGATGGTGCAGTACTGGTCTAATTCTGTTTCTTTCTTTAAATCGAGGGTTTGTGTCCTTCCATTTTCTTACAGGGATTGGTAATCCTGTATTTTCTATGTCCATACCGGTCTTTCTGACATAGTGTAAACAAATGTGCTTCAAAGCATGGCTACGTGATGTGATCCTGTTCTACAAAGTCAAGTTAGTTTGAATCGTTTGTTGACACGTATATCATAAAAAACCACTTAAATTCTTTCAATATTGGACATTGGCCATATAACAGTTTCGGATTCAAATTTCTTTAGAAAAATGATATCTTCTCTCATGTTGTTCATCAGACCTGTGCTTGATCTCCCCATTAACCTTCATGGGGGAAAAGGCCTTTATTGGTCAACGTCTTAGGGGCACTGTGGCATAAGTTGGCGTATCTATTTTGGTCTTATGAACTAATTACTCTTATGAACTAATTACGCTTCCATTAATGCCATAAAATAAGTTTCCAACACTTGAAAAATCCCCCTCTGGTCCAAGTTTCCAATTTCTATGTGCATTGCTTGTTCTTTAGGAGAGGGTGGCGGGCGCTAAGCTGATGGCATCTCTCATGGCTAGTGAGGATGTAGTGGTTGAAAGCATTTCCGAGGGGCTGTTGGAAGCAAGATCTGTTCTGTCTCGTGCGTCTATGTCGGATCCTTCATTGGAGTTGAGACGGCTGTGCCGTACATTGCTTGCCTGTTTAACTTCTAGATAGGCTGCTCATTTTACAGGTAATTTTCCCACCCCTTCAGTCTTAGCTGCTGTTATATTACAGTTCTCTTTTTAATGTGTACAGTCTTTGTTTTTGTCTGAGTTTTGACAGTAGCTATTTATTATTCATATAGAGAACATTAGAAGATTGAAATTTATAGGGTTTTTGATTTGATGCAATGACATTTGATGGGAATAAATAAATAAATAAATATTTATTTTATTGTATGGGATTTTTATTACTATGTACATTCGAAGCATAACGGTGATCTAAAAATAAATAGATCTTAGAAAATAAATATCCTCAGTCGGATTTCTGCTGGTTG
>JAODPA010074424.1:0-29293 GCA_025585075.1 Nepenthes mirabilis
ACTAAGAATTCAGAAGTAAAGTGGAGAAATTTTTTTAAGTAAAGAAAGTTAGAAACTAGACTAAGAATTAGTCAACAGATAGTATATTCTGTTATAACTTAATATATTATAGTGAAAGATCGTTGTCTGATTTAGTACCATAATACGATTTCTAGCCCCATTTATAGGGAGATAATATATAGATAACCCACATTCGGGTCCTTGAATGGAAGGTTAGGCCTTTCATTGTGTGGAGAAAAAATATAATTCGACTTTCGATCGACCACTCTTTTAGTTAGTAAGGCCTACTAGTCCTCATCTTTAAAGATAAGTAAATTTTTAGTATATTTTGACCGATAAGAATGAGAAAGAACTAAAAGTATGTTTTGATTGCTAATGGTAAGAAAAGAATAAGATAAGAAAGTAGGAGGTTACATTTATGTTTATATTATTTCACCCTGTACGATTCCTACCTCATATGATATGACTTTAAGATTAAATATATGGATGTCCTTTTTTATGTAGGATTTTACTGAATACTTAGCTCACTCCTTACTATTTTACTAACCATTCAAATTATTCATATGAGTTTTTATCTGATGAGTAGGATTGAAGATTGGAGGACTTAGTTTAGGCCTCCAAAATTATTATTTTTGCTAGCCTTATGATTTTTGATAGGATGTATTATATTAGTAGTTAGTTGTAGTTTGATTCTGTTGTAAACAGTGATGGAATTAATGTGGTATTTTGGATGGTTTTTTATGCTTGGGATGATGTTGTATAGTTTAGTATTAGTTGTATGTTGATTATGTATAACAGCTGATGTGACGGACACTATTCTAATTGGGATCTGGCAAGGTCTTACATGCAAAATGTCTATCAGACTAAATATAAACTTATACTATTCACATGAAAAATATATACATGTTACAACAACAAACACATTGGATCTAAAAGCCAAAAAATCTTATGCGTGACTCCAACGTTATATCTCCAAATACAACGTTGGTACAAAAGAGATGCCACTAGGTATCTAAAATCAAATCGTAATAATCTGCAGAAACATATAAAATCATCCATACACAGCAAAAACTAAAGTCATTGGAATATCATCAATATAAACATAATACATCAATATATCCATCCAACAAGTACACAAGTCCTACATACATATGAACAAATCTACAAAAGTTTCTTCCAAGCTTAACTTAATCCATGAACTCTACTCCTCCTCATTGGATTTAAGTTTGTACTCATCTGAAGGCAAGAAAATAGTAAGAAGTGAGTCGAATACTCCATAAGGTATAAATATAACAAAAACAATGCATTATACTTTAAAATAAATCGAGGGAACAGGATAGGAACATAATGTAGATGCAGAAACATAAACATGATTAAATACATCTCCGGATTACGTTTAATTTTCATATCTTGTTTCTAATTTCCTTTAGATACTGATATTGCACTTACATTTCTTATTTTACTTCTAATTCCTTTAGTTATAAAATATGTAAAAATTTCATTCATATTTAGGGATCAGGGCTAGTAGGCCTTACCAACTAATTGAGTAAATATCAAGAAAACAGATTATGTTCACTCTACACAATCAAAAGGCTTTATGCCTCTTATTAGAGGCTAGAACATACAGAGTCCGTCACATAAACCCCCACGGCAAGGCATTTTTCTCAACATCACTGTAATATTCTAAGGTATATCAGGGAATACTACTATCTAAAATATAAATTATTAGTCCAATTTCATGATTACTTTACATAATTCAAATTAAAACTCTGTACAAACATACAGATACTGAAAACGGGTAACGGATAATGAATACGGTTAACAAATAACGGATAACAAATAACGAAAATAGATACTAGATACCAATAGTGATGACGAATAACAAATAACAAAAATTGATGACAGATACCGGTACTGACAACGGATAACAAATTATAAAGTTTTAATTTCTTATTGCAGATTCAATTTTATATTCTTACAGAAACGGATACATATTTCGTATACTTGGGGTACAGATGCATAATTCCATATTCTTACAAATACAGATACATATTCTGTATTCTTGTGGACTTATTTGGATATATATTTTTATATTCTTGTGAACTTAAATCTTCACATAACTACAAATACATGCATAAATTAACTTAAAACTTAGAAAAATTAGAAAATTCTTACCATGTTATGCCAAATAAAATATTATAGCTTCTGGACCAAAAATTTCTTCACAAAAGGTACCCCACATAATTTTTAGAATATACAAAATGTCATATACAAAATACATATAAATAAATATCAAATAATTAAAGTAAAAATATTCTCAAAGTTAGGATTCCAATTTTCAAAAGCCAAATCATATATAAATCCCAAAATAAATGAGAGAAAGTGGTGGGGTGTGGGGTTAGGGTTTCCAGCGAATACAATACCTCACAAAACTTCCAAATCGAACATGAACTCAACATATATGTATGCTTAATACATGGGTATTTTAAAATATATACTTAGATGGGTATTAGAACAAAAATACTGAAAAGGAACTGAATAAAAAGTGCAACAAGAGAAAGAAAAGTATATTGGTACACTTGCCTCGACCCGATTTATAACTTCCTCAACTAGCTCCAAGCCGGAAATGAATCTGAGAGCCTTGAACTTCCATTATCTCTCTTCTTCTTTGCGTTCTCTCTCTTCTCTCTTTTCTATCGAAAAATGGCAAAAAGAGTTGATGCACAGGTCAAATACCCAGACTGGTACTCGAGCACCAGTCGGGCGCTAATCAGGCGACACTACACTGGAATTGCTCATCGGGCATGCTTTGGGCTTGACGATGCTAGAAATTGCGCTCGAGTGGGGCTCGAGAGCAGGTCAGGCTCGCAGCGAGCTAACTTCACAATGTGCAGTCCAGGATCCATTTTGATCATTCTAACTCAATTTTTCATATCATAGGACCCTAATTTTGATTATATTAGCTTAATAAGTCGCGATTATCATAATTTAAAACTTAAATCTTATTTATGAATTAACATTTTAAGGTTTACAACGCCGGTTCCTGATTTCGCCAATTCTGGGTCTTTGGGCTTTTCAATTCGATTTCTCCAATATCCTTTGACCTCGATACAGTTATGTTAACTTAGTTACTCCTAATTGCCATATTTTAAAAATTGGTACCTTAAAACTCTCCCCCACTTAAATAAATTTTGCCCTTAAAATTTAACGAATTTTAAAATTCAATAATCGGGGATAATTCTTTTAGATTTCTTCTTTACATTCTTAAGTCACATCCTTGATTAAATAATTTTTCCTGGAGAACCATAACCAAATTGAGTTACCCTGATTCTCATTACCTGATGCCTTCTATCTAAAATCAAAATTGAAGCTTTATCATAAAACGAATTCTTAATCTCCTATAATGGCTTAACCCAATCACATACTTCCTCAATCATTGATATATGAAAGACATCATGATAATCCGTCAAATTCGAAAGCAAGCCAATTTATTGACCATCTTTCTGACTTAATACAAAATCTCAAAGGATTAATAAACTCTTACTTCAATCCATCCTAGCCTCGAAAATGGTCATTCACTTGGAACTTCAAATTGATCCTTAAAATATATGGGTCCATACGGTTTGTTGCGCCACTTTGATTAACCATTTATTAGCACACTAAAATCCTCTTGCAACTCATATCCATTGATTTCTATTAGACACCTAGGTTACATAGTAGCTGCAAACCTAAGAAAAGTTCCAAAGATATCGATACATTTAAGACAAAACCCGTAATCCTCAAATTATAATAAATTTAGGAAATACAATTGAAACAATTATCCCAAAAATTTGGGCACAGTTTCAAGTCATCACCAATGCCTTAAGGCTCGAATACTTAGCAAACTTATCATCTCATTGGCATACCACTGAGTTAACTTATTTCGTGAACACATGATCCAATTCGACAAGAAATGGGCAACCTTATAAGCTAATTCATAAATACCCATATTGTAAATATGATCATTCTTTTTAAGCCTCAATCATATCCTAAGAACTATGAAAGTTATTAGCCCACACACACTTTCACCGTGCTATTCTAGTTAATCATTTATTTTTAATATAATATTCATTGACTGAAGAAAAATCCCAAAAGCAAAATCTAAGATCCTCAAATTACACATAATTTAGAAATACAATTGGAAACATAGACTTCAAATTAAAATGTAATACATAAATTAAAGCATCCCAAAGTTAAAGATTAAATTTACCTTCTACCACATTAGGTGTTGTCTTCAAATTCTGACCTTAACTACAAATGCCTTGCTTGAAACTATAGATTTTGAGGCCATCAACTTCTTAGAATTGGGACAATATTTAATCAAATGTCCTTGTTGACCACATTTACAATAGGCTCCCATCGATTTATAGCAAGGCTTTCCTGGATGCAATTTTTCGTAATAAGAACAGGCGGGTGCTACTGCCTATGGACTCGACACTGTCTGAATTTGGACACTATTCTTTTCCTTATCTACCAACTTACCTTTCTTAGCGGGTCCTTTTTCTCCCGAACTAGAGCTTGCCCCCAACTCTCATTGATTTGCTGACCTCTTCTTAAAATATTCCTAATCCCTAGGTTCCTTCTCAAATATCGGAGCCTGATCTAATAGCTCCTCATAGGTCTGTAACTTTAATATTGATAATTGCTTTTTAATTTCACACCTCAAACCCTGCTGAAATTTTCTTACCTTCCTTACTTCCTCATCCATCATGCAAGGTGCATAACATGACAACTCAATAAATTTTGCGTCATACTCCACTACTGTATGATCCCCTTACTTTAGCTGAATGAACTCTTCCTCCTTCTGTTTCCAAAGACTGTCAAGAAAATATTTGTCCATAAAGGCCTTTTTGAATATATCCCAAGAAATTTCATCTTCGGGCACTCCTAAAGCTCTCTTCTTCATTACCCACCAATGATTAGCCTCGCTTTCTAGCCAATGAAAAGCAAATAATACTATCTCTTTCAGGACATCGAATGACTGCAAATACCCTTTTGAGCCTCCGAATTCAACTTTTCGTTTTTACAGGATCTAACTTTTTCAGAAACTCAGGTATACGTTCATTTGTGAAATGATCAAAAGCTATCACCCCGAGATTTTCAGGGGCTTGAACTGGAGTCAGAATTGGAATTGGAGCTCGGTTATGCTACCCCATAGTCTCCATAAAATTTACTATTCTTCCAAGAATATTCAAATACTCTGCCTCTTGATTTTGTGATTGGCCACCATCACGCATAGTTCTTCGTCTAGGTGTCATTACTAATACTCTCTTTGAAATAAGAACAATTCCAGTCAGATCACAATTAAACTCGAATACTAATCCGGACACTATACACTATGCGGTAAAATGTAGCTAACTGATTCTAACTTAGTCCAAGCCTAAGTGAATTAACTTAACTTAATTGAGACACTAACTAGGATAACTAGAACTATCCGATCTGACTTATCCTATTCTAAGCTTCCACACAAGATCTAGATCAATTCTAAAGTATCACTTTCTCTAATATCACCTATGACGAACCCTATTCTAATCGAGATCCAGCAAGGTCCTGCCTATAAAATGTTCATCAGAATAAATAAAAACCTATACTATTCACTTGTAAAATATATACATATCATAAAAACAAACACAAAGGATCCAAAAGCCACAAAATCTTATGTGTGGCTCCGTCATATCTTCGGATACAATGTCGGTGTAAAAGAGATACCACTAGGTACCTAAAATTAAATCGTAATACCTTGCGGAAGCATATAAAATTATCCATACATAATAAAAACTAAACTCATTGGAATATCATCAATATAAACAAAATACATCAATATATTCATCCAACAAGTACATAAGTCCTCCATACATATGAACAAATCCACAAAAATTTCCTCCAAGCCTAGCTTAATCTACGAACTCTACTCCTCATCATCGGGCTTAAGCTTATGCTCATCTGAAGGTAAGAAAATAGTAAGAAGTGAGCCGAATACTCAGTAAGGTACAAATATAATAAAGACAATGCATTATACTTTAAAATAAATCGAGGGAATATGATAGGATCATAATGTAGATTCAGAAATGTAAACATAATCAAGAACATTTCCAAAATACATTTAATGTTTATATTTGGTTTTTGATTTTCTTTGGATACAGATATTGTGAGGTTCTGATTCCAAAGCATGGCTAGCAGGCACCAAAAATAGAATGGCCGCACCTGCTGCTTGCCGCTGCGGGCTCGAGCGGGCGACGGCAGTGTGCTCGCGCCAGCTACACGCTCACCTGGTGCTCGAGCGCCATGCCATTATAAAACACGGGGTGGAGCATCGCGATTTCATTTGCGTGTGAACCAAACCCTAAGAGAGAGAGAGAACATGGGGAATAGAGAAAGAAGGAGGAGATCGAAGCCCACAAGTCTAAATCTGTCCAAGAGCTAGTTATAAAAGTGGTAAATCTGGTCAAGGCAAGTGCCCCCATATCCTTTTTATCTCCTCTTTCGATTTCTATTCTTTTTCTCTCAAATATTGTCATTTCGATACCCACCCAAATCATGAAGAATGAATAACCCACGATTATTGCTCAAAGTATTTATAGTTTATTGTTTGATTTGCCTTCCGAATCATCCGATTTGGCTTTACCAAGCCCTAAAGTTTATCCCAGCTCAGGTATTCCCCTCCCCCTCAAAGTTTATGCTTTTTTCCCCCTAATTATGAATTATCATGTTCTAATTATGCATATACTTTGATTGGGTGTCTGATCTCGCAAGTATCAACCCGTTTGTATCATCCAGAAGCTCTAAAAACGGCACTAGTACTATTCACCAGAAATAAATTGAAATTTTGTATGCTTCAACCGTAATTAATTATTATAAAAGTATGATTAATTGTATATATTTAATTATAAGCTCCGAAAAAAATATGATTGTACTCTGGGTGGGGGTGGGGAAGAAATATGTTCCGGAGGCCCCCAAAGTAATAATTGTCTAATGTGGTGAGGAATTCTAATCTTTCCTATGCATTGTGACATCTATGCATCCAAATTGACTTGTGAAAAGATTTAAATCCAAAGGAAAGATAATAATTGTTTATGTAATCAGAGGGAAGTCCACAATGTGATATGTAATCGAATAGTTCTCCCAGATGGAGATACTGTGAAATAAAGTATGGTGGACCTTCCTTCAATAGAATAAGTAATCATGAAATTAGGACCATGGAATTTGTTATGAAAGGTAATAACCCTTGGCATGGCATTGGTATTATAGTGGTGATTCAAAGATCATCCTGGTTGCATATTGTAGCGGGTAATGCTCTTGGCAAGCTTTAAGATATTACTGTAGAAGGACGAGGACTGCCTATAGGCCCTGAGAGTACATGTGGGGGTGCATATGATGTTTGAGTAGTTGTAGAGCTTGAATATAGCCGATGGTCGAGTAGCTGCAAGCTTAAAATATAGCCATTATACTTTAGAATGTATAGAGTAACACATTTCTTTTTTCGTTCTCTTGCACCTTTAGTTAATAATGCTTATTGTCCCTAATCCGTAAATATGAATAATCATACATAAAGTATTTTCCATAGAGAAGTAAATTATATTTCAAGGCATATTTGATCATGTTCCCGTTTATGCGTCTCTTTCATGATTAGGTCACTTTTCCTTACTTATCTTTGCTTATGTTGTCTACCATTTTTGATTATGATATACTTGTTGAGCTATTAGCTCAACCTTACTTCTCTTTCCTTCTAAATAAACAAGCCATTATACTCGATGAGTTCGAATAGGCTGTAAGAGTAGGATAGGCAGTTGATACAGATTGGAAAGCTTTTGAGGACTTAGTCTTGTTATTTTGTATAAGGAATAGATATTGTAATAATTATTTTGATACTTATGGTTATGTATATGTATATGTATGTCATGATGATGATGGATGTGTAGATAGTTTTCATTGTCCATTGATGGATGTAGTAGCTTCCGCAGGTATCTTTTATGGTTTTAATTGGTTCCTAACTGGCATTCTTTCTAAGCCGACATCGTACCAGAGTTACGACGTCGGTGCTACCTGTGTGTTTGTTGTGGTGATTGGGATCCTGTGTTTATATTGTATGTATGCTGTGAATTTTGTAAATGGTTTTGTATAGGTTTTGTAACTGATAGATGTTCATTTTATAGATGAAATTCTGTCAAATTTTTGGTTAAATTTTCGGTCTATCACAGTTGGTATTAGAGAAATTGATGCATTAGGACTAATCTGAATCTTATGTGGAAGTTTAGGATAGTATAGGCTAAGACTGAATAAGTGAATGCAGATATAGAAGAACCAAGTTAGGATAGATAGCTTTAGTTACTCTAGTTTGCGTAACTTAGACTAGGGCCAAGATAGGATGGCAGTTTTATTTAATTGTATAAATAGTAATGTCATAATTAGGGTTTGATTTTTGGACTAACCCATAACTATTCTTATTTCAGAAGTGTTTTCTAAAGTCAAGCATGCTGCCTAGATGTGGGGGTTCGTGAGGTGGTGGTCAGTCTTAAGATGGAGAGGCCTAATACCTAAACTTGTTGGGGCATATGGCGAACATTATTAAGAGTATGGAGTAGCGAATTCTTCCCCCTGTTCCTACTTTGGCTCCCATTCAGGCCCCTGTTAATCCGAGACCATCCGCATATGATCGCTTCATTTAGGAGTGAGTTCCTGTGTTTCTGGGGGAGTCCGATCCTATAAAGGTGGATATGTGGTTTGAGAGCTTGAAGAAAGTGTTCGTAGTGATTAGGTGCCCCGAGGAGGATCGGGTTTTGTTTGTGTCCTATCAGCTAGAGGGTGAGGCGCATCATTGGTGGATGATGAAGAAAAGGGCATTGGGAGTGCCTGAGAATAAGATCACCTGGCAGATGTTTGAAGAAGCATTCATAGAGAAATATTTTCCTTCTAGCCTCCGTGTTTAAAAGGAAGAGGAGTTCATTCATTTGAGGCAGGGTAGTTAGACCATGGCTGAATATGACACTAAGTTTACCGAATTGTCATGTTTTGCTTCTTATATGGTTGAGGATGAGGAGAGGAAGACAAGAAAGTTTCTGCAGGGCTTGCAGGATGATATTCACAGGCAGTTGGTGACCCTCAAGTTGACTACCTATGCCGATGTATTGGATCGTTCCCTGATCTACGAGTAAGAGTTTGCAAAGGAGGAGTTATATAAGAAACGGTCGTCGAGTAAGAGTGCGGTTAGTGTTAGTTCTGGAGCTAGTTCAGGGAAGCCGTTCAAGAAATCCAAGCAGTTATATTCTGGTGAGAAGAGTAGTTAGACCTTGACATCGTCTCAAGCTTCAGTGGGCCTATGTTAGCATTGCGGGAAGATGTATGGAGGTAGGCCTTGTTTCAAGCTGACAGGTGTTTGTTTCAATTGTAGACAAGTGGGGCATAGAACTAAAGAATGTCATCAGCCACTAAAGCCTATGGTACAAGGAAAAGCTTTTGCAGTATTCGCCAGTGAGGCCAAGGTATCGGACAATGTGGTGGAAGGTATACTCCCTATTTGTGGTATTTCCTATACAGTGCCTTTTGATTCCGGGTTCATACATTTGTTCATTTCTCATCATTTGGCTTATCAAATTGCACCCTCTCCCGTGACCATTGATTTCTCTTTGGTCGTATCCACACCTACGAGATCTTCAATTATGACTGATGTCTCCTACCTTGGGTGCATTATGGAGGTAAATAGATTATCCTTAGTTGTTGATTTGATCCTCCTGGATATGCGTGATTTTGATGTCATTTTGGGCTTGTATTAGTTGTCTAAATATCATGCAACTATTGACTTCTTCCACAAGAGGGTGGAATTTGCTATCCCGAAATGTGAACCTTTTCATGTTCAGGGAGTTTGGAGAGTAGAGGCATCTAGTTTTATTTCTGCTCTCTGGGCTCGCCATTTGTTGAACAGCGGGTGCAAAGCCTTTCTGGCTTACGCTAGTGTGGTGGAGAGTTAGGAGTTGTCTGCGAAGGACATTTTAGTTGTGTGTAATTTTGAAGATGTGCTTTTCGACAAGTTGTCTGCCCTACCGTCACATCATGAAATTGAGTTTGAGATTGATCTTGTCTCGAGATCGACACTTATATCGAGGACCCTTTATCATATGGCCCCTGCTAAGCTGAAAGAGTTGAAACAACAGTTGTATGATTTGCTTGATATGAGTTTTATTACACCCAGTGTTTTGCCATTGGGTGCTTTGGTCCTATTTGTCAAGAAAAATGATGGAACCTTGAGGTCGTGCATAGACATTGCAAGCTGAATAAGATCACGACCAAGACAAGTATCCGTTGCCACGGATTGATGATCTTTTCGATCAGTTATAGGGGACCCGAGTGTTCTTTAATATTGATCTTCAATTCGGATATCATCAGCTTCGTATCAAGTAGGAGGATGTAGCAAAGACGACTTTCCAAACAAGGTACGACCATTACGAATTTCTTGTGATGGCGATTGACTAATGCACCAGTCGTGTTCATGGATCTGATGAATCAGGTCTTTCAACCATACTTGGATAAGTTTGTCATGGTTTTCATTGATGACATCTTGATTTATTCCAAGGATTGTACCGAGCATGAGTGGCACTTGGGAATCGTGCTTTAGACCCTTCGGAAGCATCAGTTGTTCACGAAGCTGAGAAAGTACGAGTTTTGGCTCAATGAGGTAGTATTCTTGGGCCATGTCATTTCTGATAGAGGGGTCTCAATGGACCCGAAGAAAGTTGAGGCGATGATTAGTTGGAGTCGACCCACGACTGTGTCGGAGGTCTGAAGCTTTTTGGGATGGTCGGATATTACCATCGTTTTGTGGTGAATTTCTCTCGGATTGCTTTACCTCTCACCCGTTTGATGAAGAAGGAAGTGAGCTTTGATTGGACTGAAGAGTGTGACCGAAACTTCCAAGAGTTGAAGGATCGGTTGACGTTTGCCTCGATTCTGACTCTTTCTGATAATTCTAGTGGGTTCGAGGTGTATTGTGATACCTATAAGGTGGGGCTCGGTTGTGTCCACATGTAGAATAGGAAGGTGGTTGCTTATGGGTCTCGAAAGTTGAAGACCCACGAGAAGAACTACCCGACCCATGATTGGAGTTAGCCACCAGGGTTTTTGCGTTGAAAATTTGGAGGCACTATTCATACGGTGAGTAATTCTAGTGTACTCCGACTACAAGAGCCTCAAGTATTTGTTTTCACAGAAAGAGATGAATATGAGGTAGCAGCCATGGATCGAGTTCCTTGAGGATTATAATTGTGAGATCCAATATCAGTCGGGGAAAGCGAATGTGGTTGCGGATGCCCTGAGTCGCCGAACTCATTTGGTGATGACGATGTAGATTAAGCAGATGGAGATGGTGGACTGTCTGAAGTCTTGACACATCTAACGCTACGTCAAGGGTAATAGGATGATGTTATCTTTTTTGTAGGTGCAGCTTGAGATCCTCGAAAGGATCAAGGAAGGGCAAGTGGATGACCCGTTTTTTATGGACATTGCTGGCAACCTTGGTAGAGACTCTCGAGTTGATTTTAGTGTGCGTGCCGATGGGATTCTGAGAGTCTAGGAGCAGCTTTGTGTACCAGATGAAAAGGATTTGAAGGAAGAGATTATGAAGAAGGCTCACAGAATTAGATACACGATTCACCCCGGTGTAAATAAGATGTATCAGGACTTGTGAAAAATATTATGGTGGAGGAACATGCAGAGGGAGATTGTTGCCCCTGTGGGCTAATGTCTTATCTGTCAGTAGCTATAGGCTGAAAGGAGGAAGCATTTTGAATTACAGCAGCCCTTACCCATGCCCAGTTGGAAATGGGAGGACATTTCATGGATTTTGTGTTTGGATTTCTCAGGACTCCAAAGAATCATGATGCGATCTGGGTCATTATGAATCGGCTAACAAAATCTGCCTATTTTATAGCCATTTGGACTACGTATTTTTGTGATTGTCTGATACAGTTGTACATCAGTAAGATCATTAGGTTTCACGGTGTACCAGCATCTATTGTCTCCAATTGTGATCCATGGTTCGTCTCTAAATTTTGAGAGAGTTTGCATCGAAAATCAGGGAAGAATTTAAAATTTAGTACGGCTTACCATCCTCAGACCGATGGCTAGTTTGAACGGATGATTCAGATATTGGAGGATATGCTTAGAGCTTTGATGATGGAGATGAGAGGGAATTGGGATGGTCATCTGGTGTTGGCCGAGTTTGACTACGACAATAGTTTTCAGGTGAGTATTAGTATGGCTCCTTATGAGGCACTATATAGTAGAAAATGTCGATCTCCCATCCATTGGGAGGAGACAGGGGATAGGTGTGTGTTGGGTTCGGATGTAATTTGGAAAATATCGGAAAAGATCGTGGTGGTTTTTGAGAAACTAAAGATCGCCTAGAGTTGGTAGAAAAGTTATGCCAATTAGAAGAGATCTGAGCTTAAATTCGAGGTCAGCAATTTTGTCTTCCTCAAAGTGTCGCTGTGGAAGGGAGTTTCAAGATTTGGTGACAAGGGGTAGCTGAGACCGTAATTTATTGGGCCTTTTGAGATCTTTAAAAGAGTAGGTGAAGTGGCGTATCATTTGGCATTGCCGCCGAGTTTGGCCGAGGTGCACGACATCTTTCATGTCTCAATGTTAAGGAAGTACCTCAATAATCTAGTGCACATCATAGATTACGGCCCTTTAGCTATCCAGGAAGACTTATCTTATTCAGAGGAGCCGATTCATGTTTTAGATCGTAAGGATCAGATTTTGCGTACAAAGACGATCCCTTTTATGAAGGTTTTATTGATGAATCATTCCCGCGATGAGGCGACATGGGAGAGGGATGAGGAGATTCGAGACAAGTATCCTCATCTATTTCAAGGTATGTAGGTTTAATTAACTCCAAGGATTCGTGAAATTTTGAGGAAGAAATTCTTATAAGTGGGAGAGAGTTGTAAGGTTTCGGTTCCAAAATATCATAATCAAGGCTAGGCTTAATATATGCGAAAGAAAATGTATTGAAGTAAAAACAATGGAAAATTGGGTTGCTACTTGCTGTTGCGTTGCCAGTAGCACAGTGCTTGCTGTGTGCTCGAGCATAGCAAGCAAGCACCAAAAACAGAATGGCTGCACTTGCTGCTTGCCGCCGCGTGCTCGAGCAGGCAAAGGCAGTGTGCCCACGCCCGCTACATGCTCGCCGGGTGCTCGTGCTCCAGGCCATTATAAAACATGGGCTGGAGCCTCGCGATTTCATTTGCGTGCGAACCAAACCCAAAGAGAGAGAAAGAGCGTGGAGAATAGAGAGAGAAGGAGAAGATTGAAGCCCATGAGTCCGAATCCGTCCGAGAGTTAATTATAAAAGTAGTAAATCGGGTCAAGGTAAGTGCTCCCATATCCTTTTTATCTCCTCTTTCAATTTTTATTCATTTTCTCTCAGGTATTTTCGTTCTGATACCCACCCAAATCATAAAGAACATGTAACCCATGATTATTGCTCAAAGTATTTATAATTTATTATCCGATTTGCCTTTCGATTCATCCAGTTTGGGTTCTCAACACCCTAAACCTGCGCCCAGCTCGGGTATTCCCATCCCCCTCAAATTTTTATGCTTTTTGCCCCCTAATTATGAATTATCATATTCTAATTATGCATATACTTCGATTGGGTCTCCGATCTCGCAAGTATCGACCTGTTTGTATCGTCCATAAGCTCTAAAAATGGCCATGGTACTGTTCACCTGAAATAAATTGAAAATTTGCATGCTTCAACCCTAATTAATTATTATAAAAGTATGCTTAATTTCATGTGTTTAATTATAAGCTTCGAAAAAAATATGATTGTACTCCATGTGTTGAAGAAATGCATTTCGAAGGCCCCCAAAGTGATAATTGTCTACTGTGGTAAGGAATTCTAATCTTTCCTATGTATTGTGACCTCCATACATCCAAATTGATTTGTGAAAAGACTTAAATCTCAAGATAAGATAATAATCGTATGTGTAATTGGAGGGATGTCCACAATGTGATATGTAATCGAATGGTTTTTCTAGATGAAAATATTGTGAAATGAAGTATGGTAGACCTTCCCTCAAAAGAATAAGAAATAATGAAACTAGGACCATTGAATTTATTACGAAAGGTAATAACCCTTGGCATGCCATTGGTATTATAGTGGTGACTCAAGAATAATCCTTGCCGTGTATTGTAACGGGTGATACTCTTGGCAATCCTTTCGATATTACCGTGGAAGGACAAGGACTGCCTCTGTGTCCCGGGGGTACATGTGGGGGCGCATATGATGGTCGAGTAGTTACAGATCTTAAATGTAGCCGATGGCCGAGTAGTTGTAGGCCTAAAATGTAGTCGATGATCGAGTAGTTGCAGACCTTAAATGTATCCGATGGCCGAGTAGTTGCAAACCTAAAATGTAGTCGCTATACTTTAGAATGTGTAGAGTTATACATTCCTTTTCTCGTTCTCCCGCACCTTTAGTTAGTAAAGCTTATTGACCCTGATCCGTAAAGATGAATAATAATGCATAAAGTATACCCCAAAGAGAAGTAAATTGTATTCAAAAGTATATTTGATCATGTTCCCATTTATGCATCTCTTTCTTGATTATATCTCTTTCCCTTACTTATCGTCGCTTATATTGTCTACCGTTTTTGATTATGATGCACTTACTGAGTTGTTAGCTCACCTTTACTTCTCTTTCCTTCCAAATGAGCAAGCCATTATGTCCGATGAGTCCGAATAGGTTGTAAGTGTAGGATAGGCAGTTGATATGGATTGGAAAGCTTTCAATGACTTAGTTTTGTTATTTTGTATAAGGTATGGATATTGTAATAAATATTTTGATACTTATGGTTATGTACGTGTATGTCATGATGATAATGGATGTATAAATAGTTTTCGCTGTTCATTGATGGATGTAGTAGCTTCCATAGGTATCTTTTATTGTTGTAATTGGTTCCTAACTGGTATCCTTTCTGAGCCAGCCTCATATCAGAGTTACGATGTCGGTGTCACCCATGTGTTTATATTGTATGTATGATGTGGATTCTGTACAGAGTTTTGTACAGGTTTTATATTTGACGGACATCCGTTTTATAGATGAAACTCTGCCAGATTTTCGGTAAAAATTTTGATCCATCACAGATATTGCATTTAAATTTCTTGTTTTACTTTTGATTCTTTTAGTTCTAAAACATGCAGAAAATTCATTCACATTTAGGGATCACGGTTAGTAGATCTTATCAGTTAATGGAGTAGATATTAAGAAAATAGATTGTGTTCACTCCACATAATCAAATGGCCTTATACCTCTTACTAGAGGCCAGAACATATAGAGTCCACCACATAAACCCCCACGGCAAGGCATTTTTCTCAATGCCCACTATAATATCTTAAAGTATGTCAGGGAATACTACCATCTGAAATACAAATCCTTGGTCCATTTTTATGATTACTTTATATAATTCAAATTAAAAACTCTATACAAACATATGAATATTATGGATAACGAATATAGTTAGCAAATAATGAATACTGACAACAGATAACAAATAATGAATATAGATGATAGATATCGGTACCGACGATGGATAACAAATAACAGAAATTGATGACAAATATCAGTATTGATAATGGATAACAAATTATAAAGTTCCAATTTCTTATTGCAGATTCAATTTCATATTCTTATAGAAATGGATACATATTTCATATACTTGGGATACAGATGCATAATTCCATATTCTTACAAATATAGATACATATTCTATATTCTTATGGACTTATTCAGATATATTTTTTTATATTCTTGTGAACTTAAATTTTCACATGACTATAAATACATGCATAAATTAACTTAAAGCTTAGGAAAATTAGAAAATTCTTACCATGTTGAACCAAACAAAATATTATAGCTTATAGATCACAAATTCCTTCACAAAAGGTACCTCAGATAATTTTTGGAACATACAAAATATCATTTATAAAATACATATAAATAAACATCAAATAATTAAGGTAAAAACATTCTCAAAACTAGGGTTCCAATTTTTTAAAATCAAATCATACATAAATCCGAAAATAAACAGGAGAAAGTGGTGAGGTGTGGGGTTAGGGTTTCCAACGAACACAATACCTCACAAAACTTTCAAATCGAACATGAACTCAACATATATGCATGCTTAATACATAGATATTTCAAAATATATGCTTAGACGGGTATCAGAACAAAAATATCCAAAAAGAATGGAATAAAAAGAGCAATAAAAGAATGAAAAGTACATGGGTGCACTTGCCTTGACTCAATTTATAACTTCCTCAACTAGCTCCAAGATAAAAACGAGCTCGAGAGCCTCGAACTCTCCTTCTCTCTCTTCTTTTTTGCGTTCTCTCTCTCTCCTCTCTCTCTTTTCTACCGAAAAATGGCAAAAAAGAGCTGACAGATGGGTTAAATACCTAGATTGGGGCTTGAGCGCCAGTTGGGCACTAATCATGCTCCACTACACTAGAAATTGTGGTTCGGGTGCGCTTCAGGCACGACGATGCTGAAAATCACGCTTGAGTAGGGCTCGAGTGCAGGTTGAGTGCAAGTCAGGCTTGTAGTGAGCCAACTTTGTGCATGTGCCGTCCGAGACCCGTTTCGACCCTTCTAACCCAATTTTTTTGTATTTTTGGATCCTAATTTTGATTATATTAGCTGAATAAGTTGCGATTATTGTAATTTAAAACTCAAATCTTATTTAGAGATTAATATTTTAAGGTTTACAATGCTGGTTCCCAATTTTATCAATTCTGGATTTTTGGACTATTCAATCCAATTTCTCCTATGACCTTTGACCTTAATAGACTTATATTAACTTAGTTACTCCTAATTACTATATTTTAAAAACCGGTACCGTATAGTTGATATATATAATAAATAGTGTATCTGAGTAATGATTTTAGTTTCAGATGGAGAAATTATATATATATTTATTACTTCTACAGATTAGCATATGATTCATTCAATAGGCATGTATCCTAAATAAAAAGCTAACCATCATATTGTTAGGTTGGTGTTAGAGTCACAGATGAGGTGGCATTGTGTTTGGATCCTTTGTATGTTGGTTTTTTGTTCATGTGTAGTCAATTATGGTATTAATAGAGAATGCTGATGTCCAATGGGTTAATAGTTTATTTATTGGTAAATCAATGAATTAATAATTAAAAGATAATGAATTATGATTATGATTAATGATAGATTTTAGGATGTGACTCGTCACAGGTGGTATCAGAGATAAGTTAAAGAAGTTGCTTTAGGGATTAGGCTGACTAATTTTTGTTCGAGGTTAAGTTTCATTGTGTTGAGTTTGAGGTTCTGATTTCAGTAACTTCAGGTTAAGGTTAAGGTTTAAGGTTGCTGAATTTTGGTTTGAGGTCTAAATTGATTAATTTTGGTTTGAACTCTAGGTTTGATTATTTTTTGGGTTGAGGTCTTAAGATGATTACATAGTTAAGATAGGATGATCTTACTTGATTAATATTTTGTGATAGAACTAAGAGATGGCAGAGCTTGGAAGTCCTTGTTATAAAAAGTTGGAAACTTGTTTCAATTATGAAAAGATTGATCACATGATTAAGGATTGTCCTTATCATTGGAGATGGACGGCGAAGAAGTCTGGCGCTTTTGATCGAGGTTTTACGATGACGGCATAAGATGCAAACGCGTTGTCTACCATAGTGAAAGGTAAAATTTTTAAAATTTAAAAATTCAGTATATGTATTATTTACAGATTGGAGTTTATACCTTCATTTGTATTTCCAAAGTATATTTATTGATTTAAGGATCAGACCTTACATTAGTTATATCGATACCTATGGGATTCTTTGGTCATGAATATTATACACCCTAGGTGCTTGGTTTGGATCAGTAGATATAATTAATGATTTTATGTGATATGCCAGACTTTGAGGTGATATTAGGGGTGATTTGGTTCATGAGTCATTATGCTAGTATATATTGTTTAGTAATAATATTCTGATTTATAATTTAGATTATGAATTTTGAGTATGAAGAAGAAGAGTCAATCAATAGGCGATGAGATTGATATCATTTTGCCTGCAAGTTATTTGATGTGCGCCGAGTTATTTGGCATATGTGACCACATCTGGGAGTCATTTTATGATTATAAAGGATTTTCTAGTTGTGTGGAAATTCAATGATGTTTCTTAGAGGAGATGATTAACTTGGATTATTTCCAGATCGGTAAATTGAAGTTACTATTGAGTTATGTCAAAATTGGTACGAATTTGAGGATCCGACATTGAAATAATGAGGTATCATCCGGGTATTGTCGTGGAGTGCTTCAGTACCTTGGGGTGTGCAAGGTGAATCGATAATATTACTTATGGATTGTTGAAATTCTAATTTGTTTAGGAGATGAATTGTTTGTTAAGCAAGTGTTTGGAATTGATAAGTGCTTTATTTAATCAATTGTAAGGACTCAGTGTTCCCTAAGACCGATTTGTATTAGGAATACTGTTAATTAAGGATGAATCAGAAATGTAGCTTAGACATCCTTAAGGATTAAGATACGGCAATTATGAGTTTCGCTGGTGACTTTTTAGGTTAGTGATTTTGTCAACATCTTTTGTGGATCTTTTAGATCTTTTGGCCGTAATTGGGTCAATTGTGCGATAGTTTCATTGATGATAATCTTAACTTATTCAAATTACGAATAGCATGAGATCCATTTGGGGATTTTCATTACAGATCTTGAAAGAAATGTGGACATTTAAATAAATGTGAGTTTTGGTTGGAGAAAGAATTATTTCAGGTCATACTATTTCTAAAGGTGATATGTTTGGGCATCTAAAAAAATTGAAATGGTAATAACTTGAGAAAGACCGATGAATATTGCAGAGGAGCATAGTTTCATGGGTTTTGTTAAATCTGATAAACCATTTGTTAAATATTTTGGGATTTTAATTTGACACGAAAATGAACAATTTTCATTTGGGATGACGATTTTGAGAAGAGTTTTTAGGAGTTGCAGAGAAGGTTGGTGACAATGTCTATTTTTGTCAATAGGAGGTATTATCCGTATGAGAAGAAGTTTATGGATCGAGGTATTTATTTCATCGAAAGAATTGAATTTGTAATGACATAGGTAGATGGATCTAGGTATTGAGTCGTATTTGTAATTTTTTAGAATTTCTAGAGATTTGGGTAATTCTTTGTTTTTGGGATAGAATTTTGTTCCTATTGTGGAGGAATTTAAGGAGGAAATTTTATCTAGGACCCATAGATCGAGATATATGATTTCTTCTAGTGGCAAAATATGAGAAAGAAATTTATAACTTACGTGGCTTATGTCTGTGTCAATGGGAGAAAATTGAGTAGGAGAAGCCTCTAGGATTTTTGCTTTATTTGTTGACTTCCAGGAGTGAATATATATATATATATATATATAACAATAGATTTTGTTTTGAGGTTATTGATGATGGCTATTTGGGTGATTGTGGATTGGCTGTCAAGGTCAGCCCATTTCTCGCCAATCTGGATAATGCACTCAAGGAATACGTTGGCTCACCGGTATACTAACAAGATAATGAGATTACAAGTATTCTAGCCTTGAGGTTTTGCTTGTGATCTAAGGTTTGTACCAAATTTTGGGACTAGTTGCATAATAAATTGGATGTTGAGTTTCAAATGGATATGGTGTTAGATTTGCAGATAGATGATTGATTAGAGTGGTGCAGCAAAAGAGTGTGGGCCCATAGCCCTGGGTCATAAGATTTGACTTGGGATGTGAAGTAGGGAATCTGATTTGAAATCCAATTTGAATACACTAATTTTAGGATATTAGAGACAATTGGAATAATTAATTGCCGCTTGTCAAGTTTTACTTGCAATGATAACTATCAGTCGAGCAATAGGATAATCCCCTTTCGAGGCTTTATTTGAGCAGAAATATAGGTCTCCAGTTAATTGGGAAAAGATTAGATTTGAGTAGATGTGGGCAACCATATGTTCCCAAGGGTATCTCCGCGGAAAGAAATTTTGAGTTTGGTGGTAAATGATAGATTGAGGCTAAGGATCTTCGGGCTATTCGAGGTTTTCAATAGGTCGGAGAGATAACCTATTAATTGGCTTTTCTCCGAGTTGGTGGATCATTATGTTATGTCATATGTATGTGTGTTGAAGGAATATGTGGATTATCCTTTGTATGTGCTTGGGTTAAAGTTGTCATTGATCGACAAGAATTTGTTATATGTTGAGATTCGATTTGGATTTCTTTTTCTGGGAATCTAGTTTTGAGAAAAAAGATGACCTCTTTGACTATAATGTTTTAAGGAAATCTCTCAATTGAGGAATTATTATGGGAGCATAAGGATAAATCAAGCAAAATCTTGCTATCCCTTTATTTGTAGTACTGAGACACATAGTCCTGATACGTGTAATGGACCGACTCATAAAGGTTCAAATTCGAGATCTACCCACAAAAAACATAAAGGGGCGAAAAAGAAATCACCCAACCCTTCCCATGCTTAGAGTTGCATCCTGGAATGTGAGGGGTTTGAATGGCAAAATAATGAGACATGAGACTCGACAATTTATCATATCCTCTAGATGTGATATTGTTGGGTTGGTTGAAACAAAAGTTAGAGAAAAGAATGCCATGTTAATTGCTCATACCCTCATGCCATTTTGGAAATGGGATATGAATTACTCTAATACCTCATATGGGCGTATTTGGATTGGATGGAATCCAGACCTTGTCGATATTGATGTTCTTTCCAAGGAGGATCAAGCGATCCATTGTAAAACTACATACAAACCAGAAGGGAAGATCCGGCTCCTGTCAGTCATTTACAATGCTAATATGGAAATCCAAAGGCGTGATCTTTGGGACAGGTTGAGGAGGTTAAGGAATCCCACCCATGATTTTTCATGGGCCATTTTGGGGGACTTCAATGCCATTTGTACGCAGTTGGAAGGCTTGGGAGGTGTTTGGCATGCTCGTAATGGCATGTACCTTGACTCCTGCATTAACGAGTGTGCCCTCGTGGATGTCTGCCATGAAGGTTCATTCTACACATGGCATGATGGCAGGGACTCTTCTATACGGACATATAGGAAGCTTGATCGGGGGTTAGTGCATGACAACTGGCTCATCAGCCACCATCCGTATAAAGCCATCTTCCTACCATTTTTTTTTTGGTAAGTAAGTATTTTGGATTAATGGGAGAAAAAAAATTACACAGCCTATGTATTAATTCCATGTGTTTTGACATGGAGTTAATGCATAGAACGTTGGGGCATTCCCCGAGCAATTAATATATCAAAAAATGACACAACAAAAGGGGTCCTCCATGAGGACAACGTTCAACAAAAACGACAAAATATAAATCTGTCTGATGTTACACACAATCAGACATATAATCAACTAATCCGAGTCGACAGAATCTGCATCAGCAGCATTGGAGCTGTTTCCAAACATATGCCAAGCCCAGGGCAGTACAAAGGCTGGATTAACTCACAGCCAAAACCATCAATAGAACCATGTCCAACACGGCTCCAACAGCAAAAAGTCGATATAGCAGCCCCTTCCGCAAATACAAGGCCAAAGAGCAACTCAGGCCACAGTAAATCTGCAACAGCAATGCACTGCTAGCAACAGGATGCAATAGCAGCAACAAAGGTCCCAGCTGTTTTCAAACAAAGCATTTCATCCAGCATTAGGAGCATCGGCCATCAGCATGGGTCAAGGCAGCTTCCTTTCTTCACAAAAAGGAAACCAGCAGCGTGACCCATTTGCAGCCAAAAAACAAGCCAGAGAAATGGCCAACTGATCAGGTTCACAGCCCAGCTAGGACTATCACGGGAGCAGCAGAATGCTTCTACAGGCCCAGAGGCCAATTCTAAGGCTGCTGCCCGGACAGCCACAGCACTAGAGAAATCATTTCCACAATACACCAGCCAGGCCATCAGATGCCAATTTCAACCACAGCCCAGCCTTCAGCTGTTGTATATCCCCCCAACAGGCAACTACACCAGCAAACATCTAGATCTCAACTACACCATCATGCGTTGCACAATTCACGAAAGCCCCAAATTAAGGAGCTGATTGCAAGGCAATAGCAGCAATTCATGGGGCCGCAAGATACCCAGCACAGCATCTCCAGCTGATTTCACACACAGCCCACAAAGCACATCCGAACCCAGATCTATGGTCATAATGAGCTATTGCAACCAAATAGCCCAGGGCCAGTTCTTCAAATAGCCAAAACCAGTGCACAGGCGGCCCCCAATCCAACCCATACCACTATCTGAGGCTCATCAAATCACAGCACCGGACCGAAGGCTCTTCATCCCCACACTTCAGCATTCAGCCAACTGAGGATAATACCTCACAATCAGCAAAACCATCCACATCAAGGCCATGCTACATCGGCAGCATGAACTAGCATACCAGAATGCCTACCGGGCAGCAAAGCATTCCAAAACCAACAACAACCAGACAAAACTGATGAGCTGCCAAATCAAAGATTAGCAGCACACCATCCTCCAATTCTGGTAGCAAGGCACGGAGAAGCATACCCATCCATCAGACAATCAGTTAAGTAACTGCAGTGCACCATCCCCTCTAGGACAGAACCAACTGTCCAAGCTAGGCCAAAACAGCAGACTTTGCTTCACACAAAGATAGGATCCACATCCTACTATCAACAGCAATACCGATTCCGAAATGCAGGACAGCAAGATGCATACCCAACATTTTCAGGAAACAGAGAGGTAGCTGGGTGGAGCGATAATGCATCCACACTCACTCCAACATCACTCAGCAGGGTCCAAAGAATTAGACCCAGCCAAATCAGCATCAGCAGAAGGGCTCCAAACACCCTAGCCACTTCCAAAGCCAATCTGGGTCTAAGAAAAGGCCCCGAGCAATTAACTCAAGCCATCAAAGGGACAATACAAATATTGCACCATAAGCAACAGAGCAGTGCCTCCCACACCTACTCCGGGCTACCAAACTGCATCTTTCCAAAATAGCAGCAAACAAAAACACCCAGCCAGCAGACTACCTTGTTAGAGAGGGTCAACAGCAATCCAAGAGACAAGCTCCACATATGGCACACACAGAAGGAACTCTGGCAACCAATCAAGTCCTCAACCAGCTCTTCAAACATCTCAGCCAAGATGTCCTAAGCCAGAGCACGGGCAACCCTCAACCCATCCATCAGGAAGGAGCACACTGGCTGAGGCTCATCAGAGCCAGCAGCACTGGACAAATGACAATGCCAGCTAGTGGAGGTAGCTACAGAGAAATGCAGTGAACCACACACTCAAAGCAATCTGCCAGCAAATTCATCAAACAAGCATTGCAGAATCTAGACAGCAAAGAGACTAACCCTTACCGCAGCAGCCCACATCAGATGCAGACTAGACATCACACCACATATTGGCAATGAGCAGACTGAACTCCACCGCAACAAGTAGGAAATCTAGCAACCAAATAGGTCCTCAGCCAGCTCATCAGCCCTCAGCCTAGTAGTCCCGATCCAGATACACACGAGCATCCCCCAACCCGTCCAATAGGAGGGAACACATAGGCAGAGGACAATCAGAGCAACGCTACAAGACATTCGACTGCAACAAATTTGAGCAACACGAGAGCCGACAAAGACTTCAGACAGCAGCTCCCGAACCAAAAATAGCAGACCCAGAATTTCCACCAAGAAAAGGACTTCATCTGCAGCTCACCGGGAGGGCAAAGGTGTCCAATACCAGCCAGCAACCGAAGCCGATGCTTTCACTAGGAAATCTGAGACCGGTACTCTCAGCCACCGCAGTCAGGGCATGGAAGCCCAACCTGAATCCGAGTCGAGAGCCCCGAAATGAATGCCAGAGATGAGCCAAATCCATCAACCTAATCTGGTGCAATGAAAAGGAAACGTGGTCTCAGCCATAAGGCGGGAGACGAGAGACGGACAAAAAGTCCTTATGACTCAGCCATCAGGCGGGAACCGAGAAGAAAACAATGTCGATCCAGTGAGAGCTACGAGTTCTCAGAGGATGAACACAGCGAAGGGATCGGGAGGAGCCACCAGGGGAAGGACTGGGCGAAGCAACCAGGAGACCGGCCGTGGCCGGCTCCGGCGCCGCCCAGCCAAAGGAGGCAGAACCCTAGTGGTGCAGCTCTCGGCCGATTATCTGCTGAAAGCCTTGAGACATGTAATACAGTACTACATTCCAATGCCATCTTCCTACCAGCTAGGCTATCGACCATACTCCCTATATCCTACATCCGACGGACATACATCAACATCGGAAAGGTATGTTCTGATTCAACAACTTTCTCACTTCTCACCCTCGCTTCCTTCCAATGGTTAGTGAAGCTTGGCAAATGAAAAGTAGTGGGTATCCAATGTTTAGACTAATGTATAAGCTGAAATGTGCTAAACGGCTTCTCAGAGACCTCAATTCAGCAGATGAGAGTGTTTTTGAGAAGGCCTACCAGGCGCGTCAAGTTTTGGATGAGTTTCAAAAGAATCATCCTAGTCAATCGGTGATGAATCCGCCAATAGAGCAGAACGGATTTACAAAGCCGATTACCACAGAGCCTTGGCACAAGGGCTAGAGCTCTTAAACCAAAAGGCTAAGCTTCATTGGCTTAAGGATGGGGATCAATGCACAAAGTATTTCTTCCACTCAATTACTCGAAAATATAACCGTAATAGGATCCTCTCTCTTACCAAAAATGATGGTGGAAGTACCCAGAACATGGAAGAGATTAAGCAATTGATTGTAAATCATTTCCAGTGCCTCCTGGGGACTAGCAGATATGCCTCTTTGGTGGTTTTGGAAAGGGTTCGTCCATACATCCATAATACTCTTCCGCCTTCGGTTAAAGAGGACTTATGTCTTCTGGTGACCGCGGAAGAAATTCATAAGACCTTCCTGTCTATCTGGGATTCCAAAGCGACAGGGCTCAATGGATTTTCCTCAAAATTTTACAAGGAATCCTGGTCCATTATAGGTCCTTTGGTGGTAGAGACGGTCCAAGATTTCTTCTCTAAAGGAAAAATCTTAAAGTAGGTGAACGCAACTATTATTAGCCTTATTCCAAAGGTCAAGTCTCCCGCCAAGGTGACCGACTACAGGTCTATTTCCTGTTACAATGTGATTTATAAGATTATCTCAAAAATTCTTGCCAACAGAGTTAGAGGTACGTTGCCTCATTTGGTGGATAACTGTCAAATGGCATTTATGGCTAGTCGTCACATTACTGACAACATCCTACTTGCTCAAGAGCTTCTTCACCGTTATCACCTGGGTGAGAGAGAACCTAGATGTGCTATGAAAGTTGATCTGATGAAGGCTTATGACTTTGTTCATTGGGACTTCATTTTTGTTACCCTCCATTTAATGGGTTTCCCTTCCCAGGTGATCACTTGGATTCAACAATGTATAATCACCCCGTCGTTCTCCATAAACATTAACAGTGAATCTGTGGGTTTTTTTAAAGGTGTCAAAGGCCTCTGACAGGGCGACCCCCTCTCGCCATACCTTTTTGTATTGGCCATAGAAGTGCTCAATGGTATTTTAGAAGTGAAAGCTCGTCGCTGCCCGACTTTCCAATATCATTGGAAATGTAGGGATACAAGCACAACAATGTTTACTTTCACTGATGACCTTTTGCTCTTTCAAAGGCAGACTCGGTTTCTGCCCAAATCTTAAAAGACTGCCTCAAGGAATTTCAACTTTTGTCAGGTCTTATAGCAAATCAAAAGAAGAGTGAGGTTTTTGTGTACGTGAAAAATAACGACCAAGCTGATGAAATTATAACCATTCTTGGGTTTATAAGGGAAAAACTCCCTGTTAGATACTTAGGTGTGCCACTTTTAACCACATGACTTACTATCAAGGATTGCCATCCTCTCCTTGACCGCATTAAGAGTAGGGTCGCCTCATGGAAGAACAAATGGCTCTCATTTGGAGGGCACCTACAACTCCTGAACTCAATATTATCCTCCGTTCATCTTTACTGGGCTTCCCTCTTCATAATCCCTAAAAGTCTCCTGAAAGAAATTGAAAGCCTTCTTCGGAGATTCCTCTGGCATGGGTGTATCGATGGGAAGACCTCGTCAAAAGTGGTCTGGGATGATGTTTGTTGCCTTAAGACTGAAGGTGGTTTGGGTATTAAAAACCTGCAAGCGGGTAACAAAGCTCTAATTAGTCGGCTTCTTTGGAGACTTCTTCACCATAAGGCTGACTCCATTTGGTCGTCCTGGGTTTAGAAATACCGGCTAAAAAATCATTGTAACTGGACTATTAAAATCCCGAGTTCTGCGCCTTGGGCTTGGAAGAAAATTACGAAACTGCGTTTTGTCATGTGGGCCCACACCTAATACATTATTGGAAATGGGTACCAAACGTGACTTTTGCTGGACAACTGGCACCCATTTGGCCCTCTATGTGAACTATTCGGGGATAGGGTACGCACCGTTACCGGCATTCCCATTGATGCGAAGGTCCAAGCAATAATTAGGAATGGAGAATGGAGATGGCCAAATGACAAAGATGTGGAAGTCAGCTCCATTATTGATCATATGCCTAACTATAACCCACATCAAAATGAACAAGATTCGATTCGCTGGAGTTTAACTACGGATGGGCTTTTCACAATCCGCTCTGTGTATGACCTCCTTTGTGCCCCTAAAGGAAAGGTGGGGTGGGCCTCGTTGGTTTGGAGCCCTCATCACATCCCTGCCCATGCCTTCATTCTTTGGTTTTGTATCCGTCGACATCTAAGCACGCTTGATCGTATTAGACATTTCTCTTCTACCTCAGATAAATGCCCTTTTTGTCAAATTGAGGTTGAAACTCATAATCACCTCTTTTTCAAATGTGATTTTACTACTACTGTTTGGAATAAGATGTGCCAAAAGGCTAGGCTGCAGTGGCCATACAATGATTTGTAATTGAATATGTAGTGGGTAGCCAATAGATGGAAAGGTTCTAATCCCAAAGGGCTATCCTTCCACCTCACTCTGGCTGCCTTGATTTACTATCTCTGGAAAGAGTGTAATCACCGGCTCTTCAACAATTCTAGATGGGCTAATGAACACCAACCGGTTATTCAGATTACTGATATTGTGCGCCATAAATTGGACATTTATGTTTCTAGGCGGAATCATGGATTTAGATACATTAGAGACCGATGGAATCTAACCCTTTAGGTGTAGGCAGGATGGTGTTGGCTAATGGTTTTGGTCCTGCTTTATTGGGAGCTCTAACACACTGCATACCTTCTTTCCTAACTAATGTTGTACCTTTCTCTCTCTCCCTCTCCTTTTTTGGACATTATCCATCTTTCCTCCCTTTTATCTGGCGGAGCGGCGTAGGCTAATTGGCTTTTTGGGATCCCTCTAGAGGTGTTTAAAAAAAAGGGGGAGGGAGGAGGAGTTTCTCTTGGTACTATGTCACTGGCCATTTTGGGTGTTGATTAACCTGGTTCTGGTCTCCCTGATTGATCCTTTGGGGTTGCCTTTTGCTGGGATGGTTCCCAGGATCCATCTAGAAAACAAAATTGCTGTAAAGCCGGGATGACATTCGCCTGGTTTGCAACAATGTCCTGTATTTGTCAGTTTGACTTGTTGGTTCAACTGCTGTATTACCGATTGCTCATTGCCCGCCTTGAACCATGGTGGTAGTGTGTGCCTCCCCTGGTAAGCAACCTACCATACCGGGTAAGCTTTTTGCCCAGTATGGTTGGCTGCAGAAAAGAAAAAAAAATCAAAGGTTGTTGGCCTTCAGTAGATGCAACTCTATTTTATTCCTTTTATTTTTTACCTTTCTTTAGATTCGTAACATGTTCACAGAGCTCGGGGAATTCCCAGCGTCTTTGTTCCAAATCCAAGTCGACAAATATTTGGAGATAGAATATTGGTTCTATATTTGTTAATAAAATTTAATTACTTTCCAAAAAATTATTATTATTGTTTATTATTATGTTGGTGGACTAGCAGGGTGTGGCTTCTCTACATTGACTAGTATGTTATCCTGTCGACACACGGTCGGCTACTTCCTCCTGCTTGGATGATCTTGCTGGTTTGTGCGGAATTCGATCTTCTACCGAACATGTGTGGATTCTGCCATTGTGACAATCCGGGCACTGATCTATGACTGGTAGCTTGCCAGTTTGATGTGATGTGCCAGACTATAGGATTGTTTGGGAGGACGTGCTAATATGCTTGCTGGTCTGTGTGGTGACCAATCTCCTATCGTTGCATGAATAGCTTCATCCTTCTAGTTTAGTTTTTACTGGGCAAACTGGTCCTTTCTCTCAGAAGACCTCAGTTTGGGAGGCCTATTGGCTTGGGTGACATGGCTCTACTAGGCAACCTGGTTCCCTCTCTCCTGTGTTCCCGGTATGGGGGGCCTGGATTTCATTTAGCATGATTGATCCTGTGTTTGGTGTTTGTTGCCGATCTGATGTTTAGACAACTGAGTAGGAGACATTACTCTAATGTCATATGCTCTATGATGTTTTGATTATATTTTTGTTTTCATGACTTGTGTCATGGTGCATCGGGGCTGCTCTTGCTACTATATTTTATCTCTAAGTCGGCAAAACATTTGGAATAGAATATAAGTATTGTATTTTTAATACAATTTAATTACTTACCCAAAAAAAAAATCTTGCTATCCATTTAAGGATGAAGGTAAAAACGGAATTGCATAAATTTTAAGAACAAAATTTTTATGAGGGGAGGATTGTAAGGTCCAAGTTTTATAATTATGTTAACAATAATTAATTAAGATAATATAATAAAAACTGAGGTCAAAAATGTGAAAAATTGGACCAAAGAGTCAAATTTTGGGTTGGATTGAATCCGGGCTTGATGTTGTCTGAATTAGGTTTGAGCCTGAGTTGGGCTTGCCATAGGCCTAATAGGGTGCTTGAGCCCTAAAAATAGTAGCACCTACACCTAAAGCACGCTTGAGCCATGGTCGAGCCTAAATTTCAGAGAGTGTTTGCACCTGAATGGTATATCAGTTAAAGGTAAGTATATTTTTGGCTCATTCTTTCCTTTGCTGCTTTTTATTTTCATTCTTTTCGAATATTATTATTCTAACATTCATTCAAGCTAAGATTTTGAAATAAAAATAAGAAAAAAATTGTACATTTGTTAGTTGTCTATGATTCTGTAAAGAAATATTGTAAGAACACATATTTAATTTTTCATATCAAAATTATGTGTATTA
>JAODPA010074435.1:0-29288 GCA_025585075.1 Nepenthes mirabilis
TTCTTGTGGTCAAGAATGCTAGAGTTATAGTGGTGGGGCTTTGTTTTTGAAAACTTAAGCACTTAGGTCACTTTGTGGAAAAGAACTTTTGGATTGCTTTTGAAAACTTAAGCACTTAGGTTACCATGTGGCAAAGCACTTTTGGATTGCTTTTGAAAAACTTTGAATGAAAGATGTGAAAAGAACCCAGAGTGATCTAAGGGTGTATATAAGCTTTTTGGTAGAGAAAATATCATATATAGCTTTTTCCAAAAAGATGTTCTAAAAGCTATACCATACAAACCTGAAAACATCTTCCTCTGTTTTTGAGTTCTGTAATCCTCAATTTGCGGCAATCTGCAGGCTTTTTTTTTTTTTTTTTTTTATACGATAGAAAATCTATTTATGCTCAATTGCCTTCACATGATTTNTCTGCAGGCTTTTTTTTTTTTTTTTTTTTATACGATAGAAAATCTATTTATGCTCAATTGCCTTCACATGATTTGTAAAGGTAGATAATAGATCGAGTTGGTGGAACTAGGTGCCACTGTGGAGCCATTTGGGTCTTTCTTGTCCAATCTTTTTACTCGCTGGGGAGATTTGGATATTTCAATCGAGCTATCCAATGGTTCATATATTTCTTCCATTGGTAGAAAGCAGAAACAGATGTTGCTGAAGGATGTACTGAAAGCATTACGGAGGAAAGGTCCGTCTGATATAACTTTCCTCCAAAGGCTTTTTGTTTCTTCATGTGTTGCTTAATGTTTCTAGTACTCATTTGCTTAATTCTCATGTATATATTGCTCATGTTAAAGCCTCACACTGTGCAGTGTGTGTGAATGACTAATTCATAGAACATGGACATTCTCTATTTTTACACGTTATATGTGTGATAATTTGTAGAGGGCATCATTTTGGATTGAATCTAAATATATCACTAAGTTTAAGATATGCCATATTTTTTTCTGACATGTTTTCCAGTTGAAAGGTACTATTGTGTCATTAGCTTTTCTGTTTTGGTTATTTAGGTCCATAAAAAGATAGTAAACTTTGAAAAAATTGTAGAAAATGTTGTGGTATTAATTTATTAGTCATGTAATGAAACTTTGGAAAAGAATAATTGAAAAAAGACTATGACAATAAAAGAAAGTTCCTAAAAATCAATTTAATTTCATGCAAAAATGCTTAAACCACTGAATCTATATATCTATGGAGATTATTAATGAAGAAATCCATTTTTTTTCTGGGGGGGCAGGAGGGGGGTTTGGGGAGGGATCACAAATGGTTTTAATTGAAGTCATCAAGGCTTGGGGAGTATTATGGTAGCTATTATGAAACAAAGGGATGAAAATAAGATATAGATGCCATTACGGTTATGTCTGAGGGGATGATCACCAAGTCAAATAAATATAGGAGAAATGGAGGATTCTCTAATTACAATAGGTAGCATGAAGGTCAATTTTAAGTTCTTATGTTTTTTCCTCAAAACTTACGACACATCTTCAAAATTACATCTTGTGGTTTATGTTTAGTTGAGATTAGAGGCAAGAAATAGAATAGAAGTCAAAGAATCGAAGTCAAGTGTTTTGGAGAGAAACTATAAAGCTAAAGGGCTTACCATAATCAAGAGTAAAATGAAGTGCAATTTAGGTAATTGTTGAAGGAATAATGATTAACTCGAATTTTAATCATGAATAACTTTCTAAAACTAATAGTTTTTATTACCTCAGATTCATAATTCAAGAAAGCCAAGAGATTGAAGATGTTGAGATGCTAGGGTTAAGACGGTCGTTACAATGGAGAAAAATTAGAATAGTTATGTTATCAGTTTAAACCTTACAATTAAAAGGAAATTTTATATTACCACTATAAGACTTGTTGGATAACTAAAAGACAACTTATATGTAATGTGAATGTAGTAGAGCTGTGGATGTTAAGATGAATATGTAGGTAGCAAATTTGAAGTAGCTCCTAAAAAGAGGTAAATATATTTAAGATAATTTAAATACATAAAAACATTGCTTGGACTAAGCAATAGTTGGAAAACATAATGTGTTTGAAGTTAGAAATAAGAAGAAAGAGAAATGCTGTATGAGAAAAAACAGAATTGATAAGATTAAAAAGAAAGTTTGGAGTTTCTTTTATTTTCAGAGGATGTTACACTAAATGTGGCATAATAAAGGAAGTAAATTTGTATAGTTGATTCCATTTAGCAAGACTTAAGGATTTGTTGTCATTGTTATATTTGGGCCACACCCCTTTCCAAAGACATTCTTGTGGTCCCAACTATTAACTTGAGTGGGGGAATTAGGCTGTTTATGATTAATAAAAATTCAGCTCGAGTCCATTTTACTGACTGTTAAGATGCACAATTAAAAAAATATTAAGTAATAGTGGTTAGAAGTAAAGTAAGCAGAGGAGAACAACAACGTTTTTGTAGGCTGTCTATGCCCTATCTCCAAGCTGCACTTGAGGTTTTAAGTCTAGTATCTTCATTTTCTTCACTTGATGAATATCAGACCATACATACAAAATACCTTCTTGTGCAAAACAACCACCCCAACCTTGGACTTTTCATCTAGAGCGATACCTTCACTTATTCACACATTCAAAATGTGAACACAATAAACTCTTTCTCCAAGAAACGGTAGATAAAGATAGCACAATACTTATATAATTTCTTTCGACAAAATATGCAAGATAAGCACAAAAGAGAGTAGCCAAGTGGTTGACAACCAATCTGATTTTTCTGGTATTGCTTCAATAATGGGTTGTGTTTAAATTGCTGAAATGTGAGCTTAAGTAGAGAGTCAAGAATTAGCCCACAATCCTTAAAAAACTTAAAAAGTTCTGAGGATTTTCTTGTTAAAAGCACCATAGCCTTCTCAACTCTCTAACTTAAGTCTTGTAAGTCTCCAAACAAAAGCCACAAATTGAGATTTATTGGCCTTGAGAAATGGAGATGAAGAAACAAAAATGGTTGTGCCTGTTCAGTTATTAAAAACTGATGATGTTTTCTGTAAAATTTTATAGAGAAACAGAATCCATGAAAATGTGTTCATTTGTTTTTTATATTTCCAACTTTGAATTAAAATTTGGGAAGTCAGAATACCTCAAAATGATTTTCTATAGAATTTTGCATTGGTTATAAAGAAGTGTTTCCATAGTTTTCTTTGTCTTGCTTATGTACCAATCATTTAAGAACTTATGATGGTAGATATATTATTGTAGATCCTTATAAATATAATATATGCCATATTTGAAATAATATTTATGATATATATTGTGAATTAGATTTAATTCTGTTGCGTACCAGGAATTTGGGTTATCATACGGATCAAGGACCGCAAATCGGATCTTCTTGTTGGTCGATCTGACACGGATCCACTCTCTATAACTTCAAACCTGAACTCTGCGCAACATAACTAAAAACGAGACGTCAGAGGTCGGTGGGAATTGTTCCCACCGTAAACTCTCCGACGCTCAAGTCAGAAGTCTTTCTAAGAATATAGAAAGATAAATGGAGGATGCATTTTTGGTGGGTGGAGTGTTTTGTGGCGTTCAACCGGTAAACGCTTAAAGGTATGCCTCAGGAGGGATATCACATGAAGGGAATTTCTTGGAGGGAGATGGGGATCATTTGGATCAGCCCCTCAGAAATTGTCTTAGCCCCCTTGGGATGATGGAGGGCTGGCCTTCTTTTAGATCAAGGGCTTCTCTTCTCAGATCAAGGGCTCCTTCTCAGGCCATTTCTCTCATCTTCTTTTCTAGAGGTTTTCGGCCGTTTTGCCTTGCGGTTTTTCTCCTGTTTTTCCTCCTCTGTTTCTGCTTGGAATGAGGATTATTATATAGGCGGAGGTGGTTATTTTTCTCCATAATAACCACCGGCCAAAAACTACCCGCGATAACCACCTTGATAAGGCGAAACGGTTTGAGTAGTTTTTTCCCTGGGTCGGTTATACTGTACCCATCAAATTCCATTATCAATTTTATGTATATCTTATGTCTCTTTTTCATTAGAATAACCCAGCAACTTTCTTCAAGTTTTTAGTCTTGATACATGATATTTTTTTCACATTTTGGAATATGAGAATGCCACTTGAAATAATGAGCCTAAGTTGTGATCCTTTTTTCAAGATTGAGTTATTGTCCAACTTTCCTTATAACTCTAAAAATTTATCATTATGTATCATTAATTTACTACAAAATTGAATTAATTACTTGGTTGATTATTTAAATAATCATTGTTACTATGTATTTGTGTGTCATTAATAGCTACACTTGAATTTATAATAATTTACTGCCATAACTAAGACTATAAATAAATTATCATATTACTTAGACTTGATTCATTAATGAGCTCATAGGAAAAAAAATCGCACTACTATAAGTGTGACTAGGGGCCTGTATGCATAGAGGGGTCATTTTGTTTCTTTTTTCCCTAGATGGCTCTCTCACTTTTCATAAGGCGAGTCTACGTTTCCAAGTCTACTTTAACTAGTTGAGGGGTTTAATCAATTTGACTATAGACTTTGTATGTAGAGGAGTTTTCGTGCTAAAAGATAGTTGTATCTATTAGGAGGGAGCAAACGAAGAAGGAAGCGTATCGAAATCACCATTTATTTATGCATTTAGTAAGGTTGGACCATAAAGTCTATAGATGAATTGAAACTCTAATAACCATCAATTTGATATAACTCGGTCCTTTTGACCCAGGCAACAAACAATTGAAGAAAATTTAACTTTTAGACGAATTAGGACTTGAGTAGTGGCTATCAATAGGATTATGTAATTAGTTAGTCTGTCCACATAATTGAAGAAAGTTCTATAAAAGTAATAGAAAAAATTGCTTAGATATCAATGAATGAGGCTTATTTGGGTTGTGCTATAAATGGCTAAACCTAGCTAACTCTAAGTTATGTCTGATCTTGACTCATTAACTTCATGAGCTAAGCATGACCAAAGTGAGCTCCAGCTTCTAACTGAACAATCACGAATCTTGTTTAGGTAGTTATTTTAGTATCAATGAATATATTTAGTATTTGGTTTTGTTTTTGTTTTAATTGAAGCAGCTTCGTCTAGCGGTCTTGAGATTTGCTTGACTAGGTTTTAATTTGCTTTTGATCCTTTGGAACTCTGCCACTTCTGGGGCGAGAGGTCAAAACAGGTGTAGCACAGGGAAAGATAGCGCCCTTTTACATGTTGTGGAAAACCCCCAGAACTCACCAATGTGACGTCAAGTCAAGAGTAAATCACACAGGATATTTTTTATCCTATTTTTGAATCTGCAAGGAGGTAAATAACACAACAATACCACACGACATGTAACGAATATGCAAATCAGCCATGCCCGAGAGACACCATACTTTTTATAAGGAAAACCCCTTCAAACATGTAAAAATTTTGAGACCTTTGCGTCCACAGTTCCACACAGATCTCCACCATAACAGTCATGGTTACACAAACCCTATATCACTTTCAAACATGAGTGCACAAATGTCTTTTCAACAATGTTCACCATTACACTAGTAGAAACTTGAGAATTACTCCAAATGTGAGTAAATGAGAAATCTAAATGGTAGAAATTTTCTGCACTGGATTTAGTAAAATATGTGAGAAGATGGAAGAAATCAGTGCAAAAAACAATGCTTGGATATGAGACTATTCCCTTCTATGTTACTCCCTTCTGCTCCTCTTCCCCTCTCGTGGTACTCTCATGACCAACAGTAAAATTGATGAGAAAAAAGAGGTCAAACTGCACTCGGTCTCTATAAAAATTGGCTTGTAGCTCAATTGAAATTCATGCACCTGAATATTGCCAATATTTTGATCGAGTGATGATAGTGCAAAAACTGTGCATTAACATTATGCTAATTTTCTCTTTCTAGCCTACATCACGTGAACATCAAGCGTGTGGAAATCACGCATGAGCACCGAAAAAACCTAAAAATCAGCAATGAGCAGAGAGTAATGGGTCTCACATAGGAGTGACCGCCCTGACAAATCTTCCCCTTATGATCATGTGGGGTGCTCCACCATTCAGGTGGGCAAAATAGATCTCTTGCCCCTATCAACTACTCTGACATAAGATCCTTGTGCACATCTCTCATGACATTGTCGAGTTCATTCCTTCATACATCTACATCACTTCTACATCATGCTCGGGCTCTCTCCCATCGGCGAGTAACACATTACTCTGTGATAGAAGACTGTAGAAATTCGTCGGTCTCTTGTGGACCTCATGAGTGGAAGAGCTAGTTGAACAATAAGCATCTGATGTGATCTACAACATCATCAAGAGAAGCATCAAATTCACCTACAGAATCAACTTCTTCTATGCTCAACATCATTAATGGTTTGATCCTCGAAGAATACCATATCCCTACTTCTAACATGCTTCTTCTCAACTGGATTATACTTCTATAGCCAAGCTCATCTTGGCCATAACCAAGGAAAACAAACTGTTGGGTCTTAGCATCTAGCATAGACCTCTTATTCCTTATAATACATGTCAATTTTATGCAGCTGAACACAGACAAGTGTTCGTTGTGGACATCCTTTCAAAATCAAGCTCTAGCTGAACATTACCTTGCTGAGGAACACTAGGAGTCAAATAATCATGTGATTGTCCTCAGCAACGCTTCCCCTTAAGTATCTAGGCAACCTCTCCTCTGACTATAGCAAGTGATTCTCTTTGGTTGTGGCTCATTCATCGTCAACCATACCATATAATTGAGGGGTCCTTTGATGTCTAATGCACTAACGTTGGGAATACTCATCGAATGGGCTTGTAAAACCATCTTCATTAACACTTATGGGTACACTATAACCTCTATCCATTTGCCTCCTAAATGAATCTTGAAATGCTTAAACACGTCAAGTACTGGATCCTTGGATTTTAACACATAGATTCAATGCTTTGTCAAACACTTGTCAATATACATGGCGTAATAAAGTGCCACACCAAGTGACCTTTCCTCATCTCTCCGCAAACTTCAGATGTATCAAATCCAGAAGATTCGATATTCATGAAGGATTTCACTAAAATGAAACTAATCTCTTTCTACAACTGGCTGTGAGCACTCTTGCTCACTTTTGTAATCTGCCCACCAAAAAGAAGATTTTTCTTAGCTAAACAATCTAAAAAGTCTCACTGATGTGACTATGCTGTATGTGCCATAATCAAGAAGAATTATCACTCTTAGCTACATTCATGTTGCTCCTAGAAACTGAAGCTTTCATCGAGTACAAACTTGAGCACTTCTTCCTTCGAGCTATAGCTAAGGGGCCTTTGCTGAGTCTCCACTGGTGTTCACTAAAGGTAGTGCACTGAAATGAAATTCAGATGAGCATTTGTTACGTGTCTAATGCCCTCAAAGTAGCCTTGACCCATTGCTAGCTTCTAAACACACATATCCGATGCCAACAATCTGGGACAAGTCATAATTTTCCATCTTTAATACACCAAATCATTGAGCGTATAACATGTGGAGAATTCTTTCCTCCATCTAACATGGGAATGAAGCTCCACTATCACCCACCTTGTCACATCCCTAACCGAAAGTCAGATTATTAATTTATTTCATAATTCATAGTTATCTTAATTCGATTTTAGATTTACACTTAAAAATTAATTCTTTATTACATCGATTATTACCCAAACCAACACTAAGATATGAAATTGCGTCAAATATCGACAAACGATCCAAATAATAATAAAATAATCATCCAATCACATGAGGTCGCGGGGATTCGACGTCCTCTGGGGGGTAGGGTACTATAAATGGAAGTTGATTATGGATTATTAATAATCCTAGAAAGAAATTAATTCTTCTTGGGTCAATGCTTGGGCTGTTTATGGGGATGGACTCTAAATTCATAGGCAATATGTCTATGCTAGTTCAAATCTAACTTGGCCCGAGAATTCACTCATCCGGTAGTAAGATGTGTAAAAAAAAAAGAAATTCTTTTTAGATGCATTCAAACTAATATTGGTCATATTTGTTTTTATCGTGAAATGGAAGCAGCCGTACTACTCAAAAGTCACACTCGAAAGTGACTTTGAGTATTGATAATTAGTTGACCTCAAAACATACATAAAAAAAGCATCTCAACAGAAAATTAGTTTATCAAAACTAACTTTTCAAAAATCTGAAATTAAATTTAAGTATCATCAACATAACAACATTATCAGTTGGATACAACTTTAATTGAAGTTTGATGTGTCTTGGATCCAAATTTCGAATGGGTTCTGGTCGAGTTATTCATCGAATTCTGGTCTCCGTCCATTGAGCTTAGGATCCTGCACATCACAACTTAAAATAGGAGGTCAGGTGACAGCGGAATTTGATCCCATCAAAAACACTTCGACGCTCAAGTCAGTAATGAGCCCTCTGAGTATGAGAAGGTAAAATGCAGTAAATGCAAAGATAGATGCTTGTATAGTGTTTGGGAACGCTGGTGAGAGGTGCACTCATGGAGAGAATGGCTTGGATTATGGAAGCTTGCGAGAAGCAGTTTCTCTTAGTATTTAGCCCGCAGGAAACTAGTAGCAGAGAGAGTAAGAGCAAACGTTGGTGAACTCGAGAGCGTAGAGAGCTTCTATAAACTTTGGTATGCTTGAGGGTGTTTAGTAGTCAAGGAAGAGCATGCTTGTGAAGTGAATCTCCATGGCCTTTTATAGCCGTGGTGCACCATTGCCTTGCGCAGTGAGGCGGGATGTCCGCCTTCTGTGGGAATCGTTGCATTTCCTTTACGGATGCGAGCGCCATTCTTGACTGCAACGGTCAAGAAGGTGGATCCCTTTTCTTCTGCGCATGGTAACCGTTAGGGTTTTCTCGGTGGATTGCGCTCCGATTCGTATGCCTTTTTTCCGGGATGCGCTCTGATTCTGGGATGTATTCGTTGCAGTGAAGTTTGCCTTTCTTGGAGAGGCGGAGAATCAGGGCGATCGACTGTTGAGGCCTGGGGAAGCGAGCTTGGGCTGATTTTGACATGGGCCACTTTTAACTTGGGTCGTAGATGGCCTACCTATTGCTTCTCCGGTCAACGACAGCGTTGATCATGCTGGGTGCAATTATGCTATTGTTGGTTTTGGGCCACTTACGATTTTTGGGCCATCCTATTGCTGGCGTTCCCATTACTAGCTCCCCATACTGGTGGCTTGGGATCTTGGCCTTCAACATGTTCACAATGGGATGTGTCGGGTTGTTCCCTGGATTCAAAACTTTGAACGGTTCTACTGACCGTTGTGCTTGAATCTGGTAGACGGGGCGAAAAGATATGTTGACCGAATTTATTGATTGCAACGTTAGAATCTGGAAAACTGAGTTGGAGAGGCGTTGACCGAAATCGTTAACTGTGACGATAGAATCCTGAGAATTGAGTGGGAAGAATCGTTGACTGAAATCGTTGACAGCAACGATAGAATTGGAGAACTGGGCTTGACAAAGCATTGACCGGATTCGTTGACCACGATACTGTAGCTCGGAGAACTGAGCTTGAGAAAGCGTTAACCGGATTTGTTGACTGCCACGCGGTAATCCAAAGAACTAAGCTGAAGAGGCGTTGATCGGATTTCATTAACCGCAACACAGAATCCAAAGAACTAGTTGAGGAAAAAGTGCTGACCAGATTCGTTGACCGCCATACGAGAATCCGGAGAACTTTGTTGGAGAGAGCGTTGACCAGATTCGTTGATCAGAATGCTAGAATCCAGAGAATGGTGTGGGTTGCGTCGTTTTGTAGCATTAATCGTCGTGTGTTGTGCTTTCAGATGGACCTAAGTCCTCGAGGAGATATCAGGGTGAATTTGAGTGTAGAGAGCTTCTGTAAGCTTGAGGGCGTTTAGTAGTTAAGGAAGAGCGTGCCTGTGGAGTGAATCTCCATGGCCTTTAATAACCGTGGTCCACTGTTGCCTTCCTTGTGCGGCGAAACGGGATGCTCGCCTTCTGTGGGGATTGTTGCCCTTCTTGTGCAGATGTGAGTGTCATTCTTGACTGCAACGGTCAAGAAGGTGGATTCCTTTTTTTCTGCGTACGGTAAACGTTAGGGTTTCCTTTGTAGATTGCGTACCAATTCGTACTCCTTCCTCTCGGGATGCGCCCTAATTCTGGGAGGTATCTGTTGTAGTGAAGGTTGCCTTTCTTGGAGAGGTAGAGAATTAGGGCGGTTGACTATTGAGGCTTAGGGAAGTGCGCTTGGGCTGGCTTTGACATGGGCCACTTTTAAGCTGGGCCGCAGCCGGCCTACCTGTTGCTTCTACGGTCAACGGCAGCGTTGACAGTCTTAGGTGCAGCTGGGCCATTTTTAGTTTTGGGCTACTTACGATTTTTGGGCCGTCCTGTTGCTGGTGTCCCCATCAAAGTTACCAAAACTAACAACTAAACCTGCAGTTTTGTTCCAACGAAAATATTAGAACCTTTAAACATTTTCAATATCTTAAAAACTAATTTCGAGTAGTCTTCCTTCAAATCCTTATTTTCAGCAAGTTAGTTTGAACCCTTTGATCTGAAAGATTAATAAAAAAAGGTAAGAATGAATCTAACACTTAGTAAGGTATATATATTTTCATATGTGAATATATATCGAAGAAAATATGCTAAAATTATAAAATGATTGAAATTCTGAAAATCCAATAACATCAATTTTCGAGTAAATCATGCGAAAAACAAAAGTAATGATCATATAGGCCGAAATTTGTATATGTACATAAATCATGCCAAAATCAGTATAAATAAATAAAATACACTAAAACCTGTATACTCATGGTCAAATATGTCAAAACTATACAAATAAGCAAATCATGCTATAAAGGATCAAGAATTGGTGATGGCTTCACTAACATAGGGCGAATATTAAAATTTGGACTATGATTGTATTCATATAGCCAAATGTCATAGGCTACTATTCACGACCTATGGGTGAGTCAACTACATATAATTCCTATAATCGGGGCCGGACACCACTTTTTTGACTTATAAATAATAAGTTTGACATTTAATTTACTAATAATATATTGAAAATGTCCAAATATATTTTGTCATTTATCTACAATGCTTCATACCTCGTCAAACTAAAAATTCTACTCAAATATGAATATTTTTTAATTTTTCTCGTACCGGCAAAATCATTTCTTCATCAAAATTTATGTAGAGTTTTTCTTCATATTTCTTACAAATATATGACATGTAAAAATTATGAATATGTAGGAACTTTAATGTGTAATTTAGAAATATGTAGGAACTTTAATGTGTTAAAGGCATGCAAAAACTATAGGAAATTAACATAGTTTATACAAATTAACATAGAAATTTATAAAATGGGATTGAAATCACATGCATGTGAAGAATAATTACTTTAAGTATGAAAATAGATATATGAGTATTTAGAATAAGAAATGCTTAAAGAAATTAAAATTGAATAGCAACAAAGGAAGAAAGGGTTTGTATGTACTTACTTTTATTTGATTTTATCAAAAGATTTTTTGATTTTACTTCAATTTTTCTCCTCCTCCTTTCTCTCTCTTCTCTCTCTTTTTCTCTTCTCTTTTCTCTCTTTTCTCAAAAGTTTAGTAGATATGATTTTGTTGGATTAGACATGGAGTTGGGCCGAGAACAGCTAGGCCTAGCAAGGTGAAGGACATGCATTAGTAGAGAAGCCAAGCCCACGAAGGCAGCCCTGGGCATGAAGTGATGAGGCGTGCAGAGTGTCAGGCGACGAAACCAATCAGATTTGCCCGTGCTCCTGCCACTGCCCTCGCAGTCTGCCAGCATAGGGGATGCTAGTGGAGGAACTGCCAGCGAATGGAGAGCAAGGTCAACGTTGGCCAGCTGTGGCGTGCGTCACTCCAGTAGTCTCCCAGCCAATCCAAGTAAGATCAAATGGACCCATGCTAGCCATGCCTAGCAACGGTCCCCGGGCCACTGCAAGGCGACAACTGACACCGCTGGCAACCGCTAGCGGTCAGCGACCGGCGATTCCCGGCTTGCTACATGTTGGAGATTCCCGTGCCCAAAGTCCTCCGCCATGGAGCCTACAAATATCCCTTCCCTCAACAGAGAAGGGAATCCCGATCAAGAGAACTCGATCAATCCTAAAGCCTCAATCAAGCAACCTTAGTGAGCCACTCACTGCAGTGCAAACTAGGAAGCCCAACCTCCCACAATCACTCAACGCAACTTGCATCTTTGCATCCTTTCATCCCCCACCGCATTTCCACTTTCACTCCTCCATCTTTCCATTCTTGGAGAAAAATTTCTGATTTGAGTATCGGAGTATTTTCGGTGAGAGAATATCCCGTCGACCTCTGACCTTTTGTTTATAGTTTGTATTGTGCGGGCCTAGGTTGAGGCGAGTGGAGACGGGATCCGTTCGAGATTCGACCCTAGCGTGGAATTCGAAGGCTCTCTAATCCGCCAGAGAACCTGGACCCCGGGACGTAGCATTGATGCCGTTTGTGGGAAGCGACAAAAAGTCCAACCCCTCATCTCATCGTTTATCCTCCTATGCGAGAAATGGTTAACACTAGAGCGCAAGCAAGTATGCCACTGAAAGACACTGTCGCTCGCGGCGACGACCCCTCAGCGGATAGCCGTGCCTGCGAGTAGCCAAAGCTCGATGTGCGCAAGTTGGCTGCCGATGTGGGCAATATGAAGCAAATGCTTCAAGCATTGTGCACCCGATCAGGAGCACAGTAAATGGGAGCTCCTCCCACGGGGCCCAGGCATCGACCTCCAGGCAGAGGAGACATGGCACGAGGGCCCCCAAAGTGAAGACAACCATGCCTAATGATACCGAGGTCTCGGCAGCCTTAGGCAGCAGGGCTTAGACGACAGCTAGAAGCCTCCCTAGCAAGGATGAGCCGGCAAAAAGCCTAGAGCGGCGGAATCCCCACAACTCCCGCAGTGATAGGAGGCTGACAACCGGAAGAGATGGCTTGTGCAGTACACGGCCACCCCGTGTGGGCAACCGCCACGACCAGCGCGACCCATAAGACAACTCCTAGCTCTGAGACTTCATCAATGCGAAGAGGAGCGGGTCCATCCCTCGGATAGAGGAAAAAGTGGATATGATATGGAACCACGTGTTCAAGGGGAGCTCGAACGACTATCACTCGACCAGTGAAGGTCACCGTTCGCCATGAGCATTCGGACTTAGCCACTCCCCCTCAAGTTTAAGATGTCAATGCTGGACGGGTACAATGGAAGTATGGATCCGATGGATCATCTAGACTACTACTGCACACACCTGTCTCTCCACGGGGCAATGGGGCCATCGTGTGCCAATACTTCCCCCTCACACTCAAAGGGGATGCCATGCTCTGGTTCCACGACCTGCAGCCCAACTCCATCCGCTCCTTCGACGAATTCACTGATTGCTTCCTGTACCAGTTCGCCTCTAGCAGGAGGGAGGAGAAGCAACTCTAGCATCTTGTCCGCCTCCGCCAGAGGCCGGAGGAGAGCTTGAAGCGGTTCCTTGCTTCATCGTCGAAGCTTGTCGAATCCCCTAGCTCTCCGATGAGATAAAGCTCAGCACCTTCATCGCAACATTGGCAGCGGGGGGGCTCTTCAAGCATCTGGCGTACCAGCGCCCTTAGTCTTTCTGGGAAGTTGAGGCCATCGTTCAAGCCTATATCTCGGCCGAGGAGGCCAACGAGGTGACCGACCACTGGAGGGGCCGGTCGCTGGGAAGAAGAGGAACAAAGACAACGGCCGCTTTTAGGAGCGCCGCAAACCGCTGCCCGAGCCGAGTGCCCGGAGGGAGTACAGGCCGATGACCCTGACTCCCTTGAGTGACACCTGCTCGAACATCCTAATGCAAATCAGGGATGAAAAGTTCCTGAAGTGGCCCAAAGCACCGAAGAACTCAGAGGATGGGGACCAAACAAAGTACTACCATTTCTATTGGTCTCCGGGGCTCACCATGGAAGACTGCCGGACCCTTCAGAAGGAGTAGAAGATTTGGTTCATTGGGGACACCTCACGCGGTTCTTGAAAGGCGTGGGGCAGGCCCCCAGGGCTTCTGAAGGCAAAGCCAGAGAGCCACAAAGGAACCACACCGCCGCCGGCATGATCAGCATGATTTCAAGCTGGTCGGCTAAGAGCAGCAGGGCAGTTGACGGCAACATTTGAGATCTGGAGGAGACCTTTGAGGTACTTCGGACTCATAGGATGAAGTTCAATGCATCCAAGTGCACGTTCGGGGTAACCTATGACAAGTTCTTGGGCTTCATAGTGTTCCAGCGTGGCATCGAAGCAAACCCGGAGAAGATCGAAGCCATCCTCGACATGAGCCCCCTCGAACTGTGAAGGAAGTCCAGAAGCTCATAGCGTGACTTGCTACCCTGTCACGGTTCCTGGCTAAGTCCATAGAAAAGTACCTACCGTTTTTCAAGGCACTTTGAGGAATGAAGACATCCGGATTCTGATAGACGGACGAGTGCGAGGTAGCGTTCTAGGAATTGAAAGCGTACCTTGTTAGTCCACCCCTTCTGACCTGCCTTTAGATGGCGAGGACCTGTATCTTTACCTGGCAGTGTCGAACATGGCTCTATGCTCAGTGCTCATTAGGAAACATGAAAGCGTGTAGTGACCTGTGTATTACATGAGCAAAATGCTGACGGATGCGGAGTCCTGGTACCCCCACGCCGAGAGGATTGCCCTGGCCCTCATCTATTCAGTACGAAAGTTGAGGCCCTACTTCTAAGCGCACTGGATTGTTGTGTTGACCGATCAACCTCTAAAGGTGATCCTCCAGAAGCCTGATACGTCCGGACGGTTGGTTAAATGGGCCATAGAACTGGGTGAGTTCGACGTGGAGTTTCGACTACGGCCGGCCCTTAAGGGTCAAGCGCTTGTGGACTTAATCGTCGAGGCGGCAACCCTAGTCCCTAACGCCCAAGATCAGCCCAAAGGAGCAAGCGCTCTGGACCCACCCGAATGGATCATGAATGTTGACGGATCATCCATGTAGACAGGTAGTGGGGCCGGAGTCGTGCTTAGGACTCCAGATGGCTCGGAGATAAAGTATTCCCCTACGCTTGCCTTCCCAACCACCAACAATGTGGCGGAATACGAAGCCCTTCTCGTAGGACTCTAGCTGGCTCGAGAATGCTTAGTGAAGCGGTTGACCGTGCACAGCGATTCAGAGCTAGTGGTCAACCAGATCTAAGGAACCTTCGAAGCATCGAATCCGCAGCTCGCTAAATACTTGGCAAAGGCAAAAGCCCAATTTCGTACATTCGACAGGTTTGAAATCGAACACATCCCGAGAGCGGAGAACTGGAAGGCCGACGAATTGGCCAGGGACACTCAGCGACGGGATCCCTGGAGCACTATGCCAATAGCATGCGGGAAGTTCTAGTCGCGCCAAGCGTCGATGGCCTAGAGCAAGAAGTGCTATAGGTAGCCGAAGGTGATAGCTGGATGACCCCATACTAAAAGTACCTGACGGACGGAATGTTACCAGCGAACCCCGAAGAGGCCAAGCGGATAAGGAAGACGGTAGGCTGGTATATGATCATCAATGGATAGCTATATCGGTGGAGATATTTGACTCCCTACCTAAAATGCCTTACCCGGAGGGAAGCTGAGTACGCATTAGGCAAGGTCCACCTCGGCATATGCGGCTCGCACGTCGGGGGGGAACTTCGCATTCAAGATCATGCGGCAAGGTTTGTTCTGGCCCACGATGAAACGAGATGCCATGGAATTTGTCAGAAAGTGTGAAAGCTGCCAGGTCCACAGGAACTTGACCCATCGGCCGCACGCGGAACTGCATAGCCTACAATCGCTACGGGTGTTCGTGCAATGGGGGCTCAATATCCTCGGGCTTATGACCTTGGCCTCCGGGCAAAGAAAATTCTTTATTGTTGGCATAGACTACTTTACCAAATGGGTCGAGGCGACTCCCTTGGCGCGGATAACCAAGCAGAATGCTACGGAATTCGTCCTTCGAAACATCGTTTGTTGGTTCAAATTTTTGAGGTCATAGTGACTGACAATGAAACTCAATTCACCGGCAAACGGTTCACCAAATATTGCACATGCTTATGCATCAGGCTGGTACACACCTTTGTGGCGTTACCTCAAGCTAATGGACAGGTTAAAGTCACCAACCGAACGCACTATTGCACGGACTGAAGACAAAGCTTGAGGACGCACGGGGCTCGTAGGTTGAGCTGTCTTTTGTGCTTTGGCCATACCACATGACCCCGCGGGAACCTACAAGGGAAACACCCTTCAACCTCTGCTATGGGGCTGAGGTGGTCGTCCCTGTCGAAGTGGGACTCCTTAGCGTATGGGTCGAATGCTTTGATCCGACACCAACTCTCAAAGGCTCAGAGAATGCCTGGATCTACTTCCAGAGGTTCATGACACAGCACGCCTGAGGACGGCAGCTTACTAGCAGCGCATTGCTCGGTACTACAATAAATGGGTGATGGCTCATCCGATTGAGGTCAGGGATCTGGTCCTCAGGAGTGTAAAGGTGACGGGCAAAACCGCCAATAGGAACAAGCTTTCTCCAGGCTGGGAGGTCCTATTCCTCGTCTCGGCGATCCTTCGGAACGGAGCTACAAGTTACCCATCCAGGACAGCAAGCTGGTCCCTCGGACCTAGAACGTCGCCTACCTCGCCCACCTCAAGAAATACTACCAATGATCCACTGTCGAGGCCAGATAAGATATGTATACACGATAGGGGATGCTTGTACATGTATCATATTTCCATCAATGAAATTGTTATTTTCGTATTTCTGTGTGATTGTTCATATGAATGTGCGCATGCTTGTCACTCCAAAAGATAAAACAGCCTAGACTGCCCCTAAGTCCGGAGGATCATTGTCCGCCTGTAAACCAAAACCTTGGCTTGCGCCATGTTGCCCACAAGCGGTCGTACTCAAACTTCGGCCTTGCATTGAAAGGCCCTAAGCGGCCCACAAGCGGTTGTACTCAAACTTCGGCCCCACGCCGAAAGGCCCTAAGCGGCCCCAAAACCTTGGTTCCGTGCCAAGCAGCCCACACACGATCGGATTCCAAACTTTGGCCCAGCGCTAAAGGGCCCTAAGCGGCTCCAAAACCTTGGCTCCGTGGCAAGCGGCCCACAAGCGGTCATACTCAAACTTCAGCCCTGCACCGAAAGGCCCTAAGCGGCCCACAAGCGGGTGTACTCAAACTTCGGCCCCACACCAAAAGGCCCTAAGCGGCCCCAAAACCTTGGTTACGCACCAAGCGGCCCACACACGATCAGACTCTGAACTTCGTCTCTGCGCTAAAGGGACCTAAGCGGCCCAAAACCTTGGCTCCACGCCAAGCGGCCCACACGCGATCGAACTCCGAACTTTGACCTTGCACCATAAGGCCCTAAGCAGCACCAAAACCTTAGCTCCGTGCCAAGTGACCCTTAAGCGATCGAACCCTAATCTTCGGCTTGATGCCGAACGGCCCATAGTGGCCAAATGAGTAGGCTAGGGGGCTTTGGAAGCTTTCAGTAGAACGGCCATCAAAACCTTAGGGAGCCCAAACAGCAGGCGTGCGGAGACCCTTTCAGGAGAAGAGAGCACCCTCAGTCAACGACGATCAATGGGCCAGGACCATGCCCACAGAAGCAACGTCGCCCTGAGCGGGGCTGAGCGCCGAAATGGTGCCGTGCACGCAATGGCCTGAGACTTGGAGTCCGGCTGCTGTGGCTTGAAAACCCAGTAGGCCCTTGAGTGGCTCCACCGGGCGTGCGACAATGTCTAATCCATTGGATCGAGCATCCCATTACGCTTGAGATGCGACGACATCCTCAGTTGAAGGACGAGTACAGCGCAAGAAAGCTCCAAATTTGAGCCTTGGCGACGATAGTAAAATAGCTTAGCCACTACGAGACAGATTGCAAAGCCAAAGAAGATAACATGTACGCAAAAATGCCGGAAGCCGAAGAGAAGATCGAATTTCATTAATCATTTAGATCGAAGGTTACAAGATTGTGTTCGAGCGCCAAACGAAAAAAAGTGGGCGGAAGAGCTATACAAAAGATCTGACTACCCTAAGAGCTTGGAGGTCCAACCCCTTCAGAGAAGTCAGTTAGACGAGAGCTCTCTGTGATCTTGTCATTCCTCGGGTCAAAGATCCCCACAGGAGCGCCTAGAGATGCGACGGACACGATACGATGACACATGCAAATGCCGTCCCAAAATCTAGCTTCCAGCACCTGAGCCATCTCTTCCGAGGAAAGTCAAACCCTGAGGTCCGCCAAGGCGCGGGAGCTTTGATCCTCCAAGTCAGAGATCCGGCCCTTTGTGACTAGGAGCTCGCCCTTCAGCCGCTCGACCTCTTGCCTTAACGCCGCAGTCTCGTCCTCCATACATAGATCCACGCCCCCTTGATCCAGCAGAACAACTTGTCCCGTTGGGAGAGTGTTGTGTGAAGAAAGCGCGTTGCTTTCGAAATTTGCAAGGAAAGAAGAAAAGAGAGGGAGGGACTAGATAACCTCAACGCCTAGGTTGAAAAAGGGGTTCGTTGCTCAAAGAAATCATACTTAAATGAAGGGCTCGCCCACACCGCTGGCTAGGTCAAAGGCAACTCCTGATGCAGGTGCACCCGGGGGCTTAGCTCGCTCGGCAACCTCCTCCGTAGGGCTAGGCAAATTTGGTGCAGCAGAGAGTGGAGGAACGCTAGGAGGCTTCGGTTGCTACACCACCTTCGCAGTCTCACCCTCTCGAACCACATTGGCCGCTGGAGCATCGGCAACTTGTCCAAACGCATCGACCTCCTCAGCAATGGCAAGACCCTGGATGCACAGCTCAGGCAGCGTCCTCATAGGTGGGCCGACAACCTCCAGCATCTTTGCAGGCCCTAGCTTGGGCTCTAGGTCATTCACCTCGACAAGCCCTATGGGCTCTGGTGCATCGGTCGCTGGTTCCCCAATGCTCACCACGGCCACTCCCTTCGGCTTGACGTCAGAGAAGGAGCTCGATGGGGGCTCCTCACCCGAAGGAAGCTTGACCAAGGGATCTTCGTACTCAGCCAAGGCAATAGTGGGAATCGGGGAGCACTCAGCCACCCCCTCTTGAGGTTGCGATTCCAGCTCTTACTCCGAGATGGTAGTCCCGGCGGGCACGGCCGACTTGGCCACCAATCTCAGCGATCTCCTTGTAGATGTGCCTCCAGCGACCCTTACCCTTTTCAAGGCAGCCTCATCCTCCTCGTCAGAGGAAGGCTCAAGCGACAGCGACAAGTAGCTCTCCCCAGGGGACTCCCTCGGAGGTTCCTGGAGGACGATGGCCTCGATTTTCCTCTTCTCAGCGGTGGGTGCCGCCCCACCACACATAGGCCCCCACTTGACGGCTACAAAAAGATCGAGAGTAAGGTAGAATCCCTGCTTGGAAAACGTCTCCATATTTCCTTGAATGTGATCGAGCAGTTTCTTCTCCTCCACCTCATTTGCACTCACCTCCTTTGTCATTTGCACTCACCTCCTTCCGGAAGAAGTGGCTCACTGGGCCCCATTCGTTGGAGAGCTCTCAATCCGGAAGGGTACTAAAAAAGAAGAAGCGATTTTTCCAATTCTTCACTGAATCAGAGTGTGTTCCTTGGAAGTGGAAACCAGCGCGTGGGGACATCGAAACCTAATCCTCCGATTCGGTGAAGCGAAAGATCACCTTCATCGAGCTCGACCCAAATGGGCAAGAATGGGGTGAGCAAAGACGCATATGGAGACCAAATATCGAAGGGCGTTGGGGTGAAGTCGAGCGACAGGAACCCCCAATGTATCGATGATCCCATACAGATCAAATTGCACAGGAAAGCGAAGCCCACCTCTCAGATGATGGTCATAGATAGTAATGTAACCCTCCGGGGGTGCGTTCGCCCTTCTAGTCTGACTAGGAAAAAGGTGGGTCCAATCGCTAGGAATGCCGTAGTCGACTCTCAAGGCTGCGACGGCACTCGCCGACAAGACGGACATGATGTCGCCCACTCCCTGGCGAATTGTGCAAGAAGAAGGAGAGCTTTTCTTCTTAGCCACGGTCTTCTCGAAGCAGAGAATTGCAAAGTGTGAGAAGCCTGGTGGAGTGCCGCTTAAATAGGCAATGCTTGGAAAGAGAAGCGGCGTCGTGCAGGAAAATGTAGTGGACGCCATAAACGATGATCGTGATACGCGCCCATTCAACAGATCGCCGCAAGTCACTCAAGGCAACCCATGATGGCGCTTGGCTGACTGCCACCCACTAACGCAGTAGCCACCTGCTAGAATCCTAGCTGTCACACCCGCATTAAATGCGACGGTTCTGACTGTCAGAAATGGCTGCAGCAACCCTTCCTGAAGTGCAAAAAAATAAAAAAAGAAGGGAGCCTGAATAACGAAATTTCATTGAGTTTTTTCACTGACAAGGTTTCTTTATAGGAGAAGTCGACCAGTGGCCGCAAAATACAACTATCTGCACCTTTCGGGCTCCGTGGGATCAGGAGTCATGAACTCTGTTAGTTTCGTGCATGTCCTGGCGCCTAAATTTCGAGAGTCCAAGAAGCCGATGCGAAAGCCTGGCACCGCCAACGAAGTTATCATCTGGCTAAGCCAAATACCCTCTCGGAATCTCCCTTCCAACAAAGCAGTTAGCTCTTCCGGCCGGACTCTCGACCTCAGCTCTGCCTCCTGCCACGCATGAATGACATGCTCCTCCCTAAGTCGCGCCCAGTATTGCTCGAGCTCCTCCTGGAGAGCAACGATCTGGTTTCGAGCCTGCAAGTTGGCATCAGCTAGCCGCGATGCCCTCGCCTCTGCCTCCGACCATGCTTGCTCAAAGTGAGCCGCTCGTGCCTGAGTCTGCTCGACCTCTCCAACGATAACTTGCACCTAGGCCTCCATGTCCTCCACTGCCCTCAAAACATGACAAAGCGATGTATCAGCTCTTCTGGGCCTTCGCCACCATGAGGAATTGGATGCCTCGTCGGATTCAAAGCCCGGCGTTGCCCTCGGAAGCCTTATCGGCCCGAGGACTGAAGGCTTCGAATGACAACCCTCTACTTCCGCCGCGGAAGGCACAACCTCATCATGCCCCCTCAAGGCTTGCTCTCCTCGTCTGGATTCCTCAGTTGGAGGTTCAGACTCTGAGGAAGAAAACGGTCTTGCCATCAAGGTCACCACAACAAGAAAGGGGGAAGAAAACGACTGTAGGCTGATGTTTTGCGTCTCCCAATGCCGGAGGAGTACGAAGTTTGGAGAGGTATCTGGCATTTAAATAGCCAAAGTGCCCCCAAAGGAAACAGCGTCACACAACAAGGAGAAAGCGTTCTGCCGCCCAGAGGGATCCTTCCACGTGGCGGCGCCCCAAAGCATCGCTTCTTTTCAAGAAAGGCAATTATGACGCGACGACCCTAGGGTTTCCAACTCAATAAATGCTCTAACACCTTCGATTGATGCGGCAGCCACCAGCGACGTTCAGCATCCCGAAGCGGAGTGGGCCTGTGGCCAGTCCCCTTCGGGTTCTCCCATCGATGGTCCCTATTCGAACTCGAGGGATGGGTACTAGCCAAGGTGACCAAAAGTCACCTGACATTCGGAATGAGCAAGCTCTCGAGTACGTATAGCGGCGAGAGGGTTCTACGGCCCTTGAGTCATACCGTGCGAGAGAGAAAAGAGAAAGCTCATTGACACAAAAAATGAAGGCAAATTACTGCTTTATTCATTGAAATATTCTTTACAGAGTACAAGGATTCGAATCCCTGCAAATACTGAAAAGGTTGCATATTTGCATGGAGAAGGAGCGACTCCCCTGAAGACCGGAATCTAGCGTATCTCGAGGAAAAATGTGTCATTTAGCAGCGGGACCCACATTTGACATGCCAGGTCTCGACAATTAGCCATCCTCAAGCATGGGGGGCTATTGTTGGGTCTGACATGGAGTTGGGCCAGGAACAGCTAGGCCCAGCACGATGAAGGACATGCATCAGTAGAGAAGCTCTCGCAGTCTGCCAGCACAGGGAAAGTCGGCGGAGGAACTGCTAGCCAATGGAGAGCAAAGTCAACGCTGGCCAACCGTAGCATGCGCCACTCCGGTAGCCTCCTAGCCAATCTAAGTAAGGTCAAACGGACCTGTGCCAGCCACGCCTAGCAACTGTCCTAGTGCCACTGCAAAGTGACAACTAACACTATTGGCCACAGCTAGCGGTTAGTGACCGGCAAATCCGGGCTTGCTACATGTTGGAGATTCCCGCGCCTAAAGTCCTCCGCCATCGAGCCTACAAATATCCCTTCCCTCAACGGAGAAGGGAATCCCGATTAAGAGAACATGATTGATCCTAAAGTCTCTATCGAGCAACCTTAGTGAGTTACTCACTGCAGTGTAAACCAGGGAGCCCAGCCTCTTACAATCGCTCAACGCAACTTGCATCTTTGCATTTTTTCTTCCCTCACTGCATTTCCACCTTCACTCTTGCATCATTCCGTTCTCGGGGAAATATTTCTGACTTGAGCGTCGGAGTGGTTTCGGTAGAAGAACATTCTGCCGATCTCTGACCTCTTATTTATAGTTTGTATTGTGCAGGGCCCAGATTGAATCGAGCGGAGACTGGACCCGTTTGAAATTCGACCCAGACATGGAATCCGATAGCTCCTTAATCCACCAGAGAACCCGGACCCTGGGACGCAATATTGAAATCAGCCAAGTCACCTATTGATAGAAAACTAATGCATGAGTGCCAATCATGTTGGATTAGGCAATGAGGTGTAATCACACATGAGTGCCCCTCAGGCGCCAATGTTATGTTCCAAACATGCATGTGTGCTGCTCAAGTGCAACTTTAAATTGCGTTCATGTGTCGGTCAAGTGCATGTTAGGTGCTACTCGGCCTAATTTATTCTGGTCTGCAACTTAATTATTTTCTTGAAATTTCAATTAATTTAAAAAATTCGTCAATTTAATTAAATTAATCATTATTAAAATAATCATTTAGGATCCATATCTTACACAACTTGTATGACAAGCAAAATTGATCATATTCTCATCACAAACAATGATAAGATTGACCTCATAATCATACACATGATCTTCCTTCTCTTGTTTATCACTGCTACCCATGAATGAAATATCAATGTGGGTATTAGTTTACAATTATATCAGTATTTGAACATGTCAAAAAATACATATCGGTAGTAGATATATGAGAAAAACACATTTTTTGAGAATTATAAGCTGACAGTTAAATATTAGCAGATATAGTAGTCAGATATTTGGTATAGTAGCTGATATTTTAAGTATTGACTTATATATTATGATAAATTATTGCTGTAATAATATATCATGATTTGTTTTCTTGGTATCGGAAAATATCAGTATTTAGGGTTGATATCAATACATATTGGCTGACATATCGGACATCGGTCGGTATATCAGATATTGGTCGATATTTCCATCCTTGATGCCACCTTTATTCTGTCTCCTCCACATAGCAATGCCTCTTAATGCAATCAATATTGTCGCAATAATGACACTCATGATTCTTAAATCTTGATCTTGACTTGCTTCATCTTTTTGGGTAAAGTAATTAATATCATTGAAGGGGGAAGAATATACAAAACAAAGCTCAAACAATCTTAGTGAGAGGCATGCTAATGAATAAAGAGAGGGCTAAGACATCTGGATCAACCTAGAGGAAACAAAAGAAAATAATGCACTCACCAATAAGGGGCAAGCGATACCACAAATCTAATCTTTGTTAACACAAAAGAACAAGACTCCACTTTTCATGGTCGCTGAATACATGACAGTGGAAGATTCCAGACTCTTAAAATTCTTTTGCAATGTTGATCCCTATGGGGCACTAATATGGTTAACTTATTCTGAATCTGACGTGTGATATTCTTAGCTAACTGGGAGCGACTCTTCTGGGAAATAGCTTGAAACCTTCTTTGATTTTGTTCTCTCCATACATCATACACCGCTGCACCCAAAGGAATTCTAGGAGTTGTAGCTTTGGCATTCATCTTTTCCCTATTCTCGATAACCAATACTTTGGTTGTAATGAAGAAGAACCTTAAGACTTCCCTTCTCATATTTTCGTTCAAGACACCAACATTGGTTAGTTCCATAGACACATTACCAATTAGGGCGAGTTAGTAAGTGTGATACAAAAAATCTCCCAAGAGTTTGCTAGAATAGTAAGCAACCAAAGCCCAAGCACCTTGTCATTTAATTCAATGGTTACACCAACTAATTAATCAATCTTCCCATGAAACTTATTCGAGTGATCACTTCTGGAGTTTCTTTCACTATATCTCAATTGCATCGCCTTTAACAAAACAACCTGTTATTGCCCATCTTTGGTGCATACAACATTTCATGCTTTTCCATAGAGTACATGAAAGTGTTTCGTTAGAATGTATTGTAAACATTGCCGTCAACAATTTCCCAAATGAAACTTGTTCATGTTTAAATGCCTATTCCTTGTCCCTTTTCAAATCCATTTTTTAGTAGCAAAAATCAGTTAATGCAATGTTTTTATGAACAAGAGACCTTTCATACTATTTCTCCATTTCATTGATTTGTGTTATTCAGTTAAATCATTTTATTCTTTATACCCTCCATCATCAAACAAATCTAATCATAATAATATATGCCCTAATACCGGCTGTTAAAAAAACCACTCCTGGAACTCAACAATGTAATGCTGACAATAACTCACACAGGATCAATTCCCCCCTTGCCTGAATGCATGAAGTGGTAATTAACAACACAACAATAATACCACACCACATGCAACAAAAATGCAAACCAATCACACATAAGAGACACCGAAAACCTCCTCAAAACAAGGGTAAAAACTATGGGACTTCGGCATTCAAATAAAGGTCCACTATAATTAGGCATGGTTGCATAAACCTTCTACAGCTCTCAAACATGAGCACATGGCTCTTATTTCTATGAAGTTTCACATATCATTACACAAGTTAAAACTTGAGAATTTTATTAAATGACCATAGTAGTATTCTATATTAGATAAGTACAATATGCCAAAAAATGGAAGAAATTCAAGCAAAAATGACATCCAAGTACAAGGACAACACCTTCCATTTTTTCTCATTTACTTCTCATATATCCCTCATGTGTTTACTCTCAAAATTAGAATTGAAGTTGAGGAGAAAATTTGAGCCAAACTACACAACCACATTTGGCTTTTTTTAAAAAATCCGTTATGTTGCTAGAGCAAAGTTTGCATGCTAGAAGCCTACCAATTTCCCACACGAGCGATAATTGCACGAAAGTCATGTGTGAATATTCTGCCAATTTTCTTGCTCAAGCTTACACCATGGGAATATCCAACAAGTTGTAATCACACACACTTGCACACACACGCGCGCGCGCACACACACACACAAAAGCTATGTATGAGTCCAATGGGCCTCACATGGGAGTGGCCCACCCCACTTCCCCCTCTCATCCATAAGTAAACACTAACCTCAAATCTTATGTTCTCTCATTTATTGGGTAATATTGTAGCTGTGGTCTGACCTATATATAGGCAGTGATTATGAAGGCTACTATGGTGATTTTTCGGAAGCACAGTCCTTCCTACTATATTTTGTGTCTATATATCCTTCCTAACCCTCGTCTCTTGTGGCGATATATACAAGATTGTCCTTGGTGATATGCTAAGGCATTGATCACAGTTGATGCTCTTGGCTTCCGACCAAAAGTCCCTAGGCGTGCTCATCGGCTTGGTCTCCTTTGTCTTTTCTTGTTTATTCTTGGTTGTGTTCATCTTATGTGATTTTTTGGGTACTTGGTGGTAGTGTTTGGTGGGACTAGAAATTTGATTCTTTGTGGTTAATCTCTGTCAAATACATCTAGGACTCTCACTGTGACCACCTTGTTGTCACTAAGGGAAGTCAAAGATGGATTTGGAGCTTAGCATTTGTAGTTTGTTTGTCCTTGTGGTTAAAGTTTTTCTTCGAAGAAAAGAAGTTCAAAGTTGTGTTAAAATTGTCAGTTCATTTATTTCAGTTGGCTGATTCCCTAACTCTTTTTCATCATGGATCTCTTTGCTGATGGCTTTTGCAGATTAAACTCTTGTCCTTAAACAAGATCTTTTTTGAGATACAGATGCACATTCTTTCGTTTATTCTTCTTTTTCCTTAGAGAGTTGGTTTGCTTTTTGCAATTCTGGGTGTTGATAGGAGGATCCTCATCTTAAATTGTCATGTTTGATTGTTTGGTTCTCTGTCTTTTCTTCTATTGTGTGTTTATTATTATTTGTCAGCTAGATTGAATTGAATCGGATTCCTCTCATTGTGAGATATCTTCTCATTACATAGAAATATCAAATTTAATTAGAAGGCTAAAAATCAACAATCGTATCAACAAAGTCTAATTAAATAAGAAGCCTTTATTTACTCTCATAATTTACAGAGTATGTACATTATGATAAATATATAGAGTACTTATGGGTTAATATATGTTGTCATGGACAACTCATATCCAATTGACATCCCTTTAATTTGATGCTAGTCAATCAATAAGCATCAATTTGCTCATACGAAATTGATGATGTTGTCGGGTTATTGCTTTTGCAAACACATTGACTGTTTGGTGAGTAGTGGAAATGTGAGGAAGAAAATAACATCAGTATCCAAGGCCTCTTGAATATAATGACAACCACTTCAATATGTTTCGTGTACTTGTGGTAAACAGAATTAGTTGCGATTTAGATGATACTAGCATTGTCTGCATGGAGAGGACTGAAATTAGATTGTGGAAAGCCAAGTTCATCAAGTTAATGGGACCACACGATCCTAGAACATGCCGTAGACATTTGCACGACATTTAGATTCAATAGAAGATTCGGAAACTTGGTCTTACTTCTTACTCTTCCAAGAAATCAAAGAAACGCCAAGAAATATTCACCAACCCATAACAGATTGTTGAGTATCCGGACATACAGTTCAATTAGCATCACTATAAGCAACTAGTTGAAACGAAGAGCTTGCGGGAAAGAATAACCCATGACTTGGTGTCCCATGAAGGTAGCTAAATGATACATTGAATTGTAACTAAATATAAATGATGTGGGATGTGTATAACAAATGAAATATTAGGTCAAGTAATGGTAGAAAAATTCAAATTTCCTATCAACTGTCAAAAGATACTAGGATTGGAAAGAAGATCACCCTCATCATTGAAATATTTCACGTTGGCCTCTAGAAGAGTATCCATAGAGGTTATATCTTGAAGACCAACTAAAGTTAATCAAATCATGAATATACTTTGATTCAGAAAGATGCCTGTGCAATCAATATGGACTTTCAATTCCAATAAGTATTCATATTAAAATGAGGCTTGAAAATGTTGTAGATGAGTAATCAAGGAAGAATCCATATCGGTAATAATAATATAATCTACATAAATAAGAAGAACGATGCTTATGGATGCCTTACAAATGAACTGAGAAGTCATTTTAGCTCTACTTAAAGGAAAATTAAGAAAGGTAGAGTGGAATTTGTCAAATCATACCTGATGGTTTTGTTTCAATCCATAGAGAGATCACCTCAATTTAAATAAATCATCCAAGGAGGAAGTGTTTTTAGGTCGCTGGGAGGCAATGCAAATCTCCTCTTTTAGGTCGCTATGAGGAAATGTGTTTTTAACATTCATTTGATCTTGGCCACCAGAGCAAGTCTCCTCATAATCCTCTCCATACTCCTGTCAATTACCAAGTGAAGCCAAACGGGCCTTATAGTCGTCTCGATTACCATCAAAGCGGAGCTTGATAGAATAAACCCATTTATAATTAATGGCCTTAACATGAGCAGGACAAGGATTTACAGCCCATGTATTTTTGTCTTGAAGTGCTCAAAGTTTGTTTGCCATCACCTCATGCCAACATTTATATTTGACAGAATAGGTTGGTGGAATGGGAATATATGTTAAATTGGCATGAAGAGATGTAGTAGAAAATCCCATTTTTTGACAATTTCGGTACAAGTAGATATATAAGTGGGTTTATAAATCATATTACTCTTTCTCTATTCTCTGTCTCCAATTCCTCCCTTTTCTTCATCTTCCCTTCCTGATTTCCCCTTTGTCTTTGTGGGAGTGGTGAAAAACCAGGGGAAATATTCTGCAAATTTGAACAATGAAATAGGCAGTTCAACTTTTTTTAAATTTTTAAATAGAAGGTGGGATGGATGAAAAATTTGTTTCCCTCCAAGGGGAAACAGTGACTGCTCAATAAGGACTGGCTTTTTCACCTCATCAAAGGCATCAGGAAGCTTTAGGGATGCTGACTGCCTGGGGGCAGCTGCTTGTCTACTATGCAAGTGCGATTGAGAATGACTAAGGCACTCTCTATTGAATTATCTTCTTCTCTTGACATATGAGGACCTTGATTTTAGGGAGAAAAAATATTTTCTGGATTTTGAATCCTGACATTGGCTGAAAAAATTAATAAAATAATTATGGGAATCAAAATCCCTAAATTAGTGAAAAATTCAGGATTTGGAATCTCGATATTAGCATAAAAATGTATATTTCGGGATTCAAAGTCCCGATACCTTGGAAAAACATTTGGGCGTTTGGATCCCAATATTATCCAAGTAAAGAAATTAATAAGAATTAATTTGGGATTCAAAATACGAATTTAACTAAAGAATTGGGGATTCAAACCCAGCTCCAATCTCCCCAATCTCTCACTACCAAATCAGTTTCCCGAGCACAAAGAATAAGAAATGTCTCGTTTAAAATTTCTCCCTACCTAAAATGAGATCATAAAAAAATACTTGACTAAACTAGTTAAGTATCTCGAGTTGAGCTTTAACCAGCTTTAACCAACAATTTCAAGTTGAGTTCATGTAATTTGGTTTGATTACCCCTGTAATTGTATGTTGATTAATTGATTTGTTGCTAGCAATTATTAATTCACGTGGACTTATAGAGAAAAACTTGTTCCTAGCAAAAAAACAAATAGAGAAGAACTTGTTCCTAGCAAAAAAACAAACACAAATTTTCTAAAAAATATGGAAATGGATAGAAAAGAAAAAGAAAACTGCAAAACAGAAAATAGAAAACAGTTTTATAAAATGATCTGGCTTGTTAATTGCTATACTCATCCATTCAAACATGATTTCAGCCATTAAACATAGAAGGCAAGGAATCTCATTCAACCTTGAGAAATGCTAAATTATAGCATAGCTCTTCTGTTGGCATATTTTTTATCACTTGCCAATCATTGTAATGTCAGTCAATTCAAAGATGATTCTGATGCAGATATCATGGATAAATAGATTTGATTTTATTTTCAAATTATATTTGATTTTATTTCTAATTAGAAG
>JAODPA010074446.1:14457-24745 GCA_025585075.1 Nepenthes mirabilis
TTATTTTTTAATCTTTTCTAAAAAAACGTTTTATACTCTTGAAAAAACAAATAAGTATGTCAAATAAAATAAAAAAAATATTAATTATTTAACAATTTAACAGCAGCCACACTCTAACTAAATATTATTTACATATACATAAAATTAACAACAATAAAATAATAATAACTCCATAATAAACAATTAACCACAACAGTAAATTTTTAACGCTAAATCAAACAGGCTGCACTGCATAAACACTGCCGTTCGAAGCTCAGGTCTAATTTCCAAGTTTCCTACGAAACATATTCACATCAAGGAGAACCACAAGTCACTGATAAAGTGGCGATAGGATTTTTTTTTTTGGGTGGGGGAGGAGGAAGGAGCAATGGAGGAGGATCAAGAAAAGCCATCAACCTTGCTCCTTGTAAGGAGTCCAGATGAGTTTGCTGATGTCGACCTCAAGACCACTGCGACCGGCGGCTTTGAGGTGGCGATCCAACACCTTGGGGTCAGCACAGATCACATGCTGCCCTTTCCGATACTGTATCAGTTCTAGGCTCTGAAGGGTGGCTAGAATGTCTTCCGCTTTGATCGCTGTCATGTCGCTCAACTCCTGCAAAGAGCAAGTAGTGCAAGTACATTGAAAGCCTGGTTTGGATTGAAGGAACCCGAGAACGACAATAACAACTATATAAATTTACTTTCATCATTTTTCATTCGATTAAATACAACATCTTTTAAAATTAGAAGCAATTTTATATATTTTTTTTTCACCCCAATCCAAGATTTCTGAGGTCTATCTCTTTTTTATTTACTCCAATTACAAATAACTTCTTTATCCTCACCTATGCTTCATTTGCCTGCATTTTAAATACCCAAACTATCTTAAATGCCTTTTGCTCATCTTACTTTTTATAAGTGCAACTTCTTAATATTTCACCATTCTTTATTTGTTAGTGTAACTCCAATCATTTATCTTATTATTCCTATATCTACAATATTCTGATTCATAAAATATAGTTTTGTATCATCTCCTTTACTTACCTATAGGAATAGTGAAACAAACGAAACTCAATGACCAATGAAACAAAATAACATTTATAGAGGAATCCCAACTAGGTCACTTCTCACTGTGGCTAATCAAATTCCTCTAAATTCTTACATCTACAATGTTTACTTTTTTGTACAGTATTTTGGTTCATAAAATATAGCAAATCTAATAATCATCTTATAAAATTTTTCTTTTATTTTTAAAGGTATTTTGATCATAAAGCAGACCCAATGTAGTTATGCTTCTTAACCCGGCTATATTAATTCTCTGTGTCACATCATAATTAACCCCTCCATTTTATTTCTATATAGATGCAAGGTAATGGAGAAGAGACAGGAGAACAGTAAACTAAAAGAAAATAGAAGGAATAGGGAGGAAAGGAATGGAGTTTCAGACTTAAGAATGAATAAGTAGGAAGAACCCAGAAGAAGAGCTACCTTGATAGAGATGTTCCCCTTGTGCTTCTTCAAGATGTCAAGAAGAACCCGTGTCCAGTAACCCCTGTAACTCAACAGCCCAAGGTCTGACAGTGGCCTTTCGGGTGTGCCCACTTTACCTTCTTTCTTGGAGAGCTCGTAGGCTGCCCCATGGAGGGTGATATATTAGAAACCAAATGCACATGATCGAGTATGAATATTACAGGTAGTTAGAATCCTCTTATATTAGAGTCCTCTCATATTTTCAATGATAAGTATTTTATCTTGATAATTTAGATAGTTAAAATTATAAGATTGGATCTAACACATTATATTATCATAATTTTGATTTTCCAAGTTATTATAATAAAGTTCTTACTATTAGGAGTATGAAATAGGATAAAATAAGATCCTAACAAGACTTGAATATTACGATATCACTGGGTGTATAATGTCAAAAATAAAATTTTTTCGGGCCTTAACCCTCCAAAATTTCATACCCAAGTCAATGGAATAAAAGAATCCAGAATTATCAATGAACAAAATATTACAAAATCAAAGTGTCTCAATATATGGTCAAAGAACTATCGGGAGCTCATGACAATTGGTTTGGCTACTAACCTGACTATGGCAAAATATTTTTGAGATATTAATGAATAAGACATACTTCTATTAATTGAATGTCTTTCTATTTCGTTTCATCTAAGGAGGATCTGGAGTATCTGCATGATTGGATAGAATGTCATCCTAAGTAATCACCAAAAAAAAGGAAAAATTGTAAGAGATGGGGAGCTTACAGAATGCAACAAGGAATTTGCCATAGCCTTTCCTTTGATATGGAGGAAGGGTGAGAATACAAGCCAAGTTATAGGATTCCTCTGAATGCTTTTCCTGCGTCATGAAACAGCCACCTCAGAGTAGTTCAAATGCATAGATCTAATCACCTTAAGAAACAATGGCAGAGTCAAGTACCAGCCTGAGATTCCAGACACCGGATTATAAAGTGACTATTAACTCTATAGAAACACATGAAGGCAGCCAGAGGCACCAATCACTGCTCACACCCAACTGTTCATATCAGGGTTGTTTTGAAAAGGATAATTGCCATGAAATGTCGCTCAGACTATGATGTGTCAGTTGATGTAGTCTCATAACTCTTCCCATGTATAGAAAGATCGGGTATTCAATCCCATCCATCCACCCCTTCCCATTGTCCAGTGAAATGAAGGGAGGGGGGGGGGGAAGAGGAAGAAAAATGAAGCACAAACCTATCAATACTTTAATCTATAATATGCATCTGCAAGAATGTAAAATCATCATCTTGGACACCATAGTGAGATATGTGCATATAGCATGTGAGATTTATCTCTACTAACATGCAGAAAGACACCCACATTTCTTATGGGAGCTGATATTTGGCATATCATATTGCCTAGGAAAGAAGAGAGGACGTGTCTCATAGTAATCAAACCTGCCGCCCAAAAGCGTATAATATCTAATCAAGTGGATACAGGTTACTGTAGTTCCAAATCCTATAACATCTTGATAGTTAGTTTTCAACAGGTGCTTGAGTTTCCCAATCAAATATTGTCCTCGCCAGCATCATAATCTGAATTTTATAGTCACAAATTGTGTAGTGCGTCCATGCCCATTGGAAGCTGGACGCAAGCCAAGTTGACTCTCAACCACAATTAAGTGTTGAGGTCGATCCTAAGACACAAATGCAAAAATTATGCTAGTATATGTCAAATGTAAGTCAGTCGCTAATTGAAAGTACAAAAATACAAATAAGCAATTAACAGTAACAGGCTACAATCAGTTATAAAAAATTTTCAAGAATTCATTTCCCCATATAGAGAGTCTTAGACCTTTTGGTATTTGTCACTAGCATACATTAAAAATTTTCAATTTTTACAATAGAGTATCTAATTTTTTTTACAATAATAAAATTAAAACTAAATTTACCTAAACTTCTAAAAAATTCAAATATATAAGAAAAATTGTGTAAAAATTCATATGGCCTGATTTGAATTCTAACATCCTCTCCCTACTAAGTCATTGACGCCCTTAACTTGAGATTTAAGATAGCTTTGACCTTTCACCTTTTCAGTCTCACGTCTTTAACAAGTTCTCAACTTGTTTCTTTTGTTAGTCTCCCCTTCAACTTCATAAGTACTTCTTTCTTCTTCTTCCAAATAATATAGTCACCTTCGGTTCAATGATGATTTCTTTAACTTCTGATGCTAATAGCGGCTTTAATTTGATGTTGATATGCTGTAACAGGTTGTATGAAGGGTCTTTCATGTTGGAATAATATAGCTTCAAAAATCTAACATAAAAGATACGGCAAACCTTCATCCATTCTAGATGATCTACCTTATATAATACTTTCTTCACATAAGCAATGATTTGGACGAGGTCTTCATATTTCTTTACGAGGGGCTTATCTCTTCGTCTAAATAACCGCATCTATTTTCGAAAAATATTCACTGATATAAAATCTCCCACATTAAATTGCACCAACTGCCTTATTTGCCTTCTCCACGTAGGCTTTGGCAGCCTCTGCATTCTACTTCCACTCCCATGCAAAGTTGTAAGCACGATGACACTTATCTTTATATAATTCTGCCACAACGTATAAAAGAAACGATTACTGACCCGTTACAATAATAAAAAACCTCTTATTTAAAGAAGAACATTTTCGAGTATTAAAATGAAATTTAGGACCATCAAGGATTTTCACCTAATCTTTCTGATTAGTACTCACAAAATGTCACAAGTATTTGTTGAGTAAGCCATTAAATCGTTTAACTGTCAATTTAAGAATGATAGCTTAGCTCAATAAGATATTCAATTCTGAAATGAGCAATTTGAAAAATTTTGACCAAAAGGCTCAATGAAGCGATCATCTCTATCACTCACGATACTTTGGGGCACTTTCCATTATTCAACGATGTGTTTGAAAAAAAGGGTTATCTCCTCCCCTAAACAATTCCTTGATGTCAAAACAAGAGTAGCGTATTTTGAAAAGCAGTCTATGGCCACCAAGATGTATGAATACTCACCAACATTAGACAACCTTGTGATGAAGTCAAGGAAAACACTTTTCTAGCGTCTACTAGGTACAATGAGGGGTTCTAGCAACCCCACCGTTTTCTAATATTTAATCTTATTTTATTGACAGGTGAGACATATATTTGTTTAACTCATCACATTATCATTCATCTTGGGCCAATAATAGCCCTTCTGTAATAAACTCAGGGTATGCTATTACCCTGAGTGACCAACCCATAGAGTGTCATAACACTCTCTGACAAGCATCTTTCTCGGTTCTCCAGCCTTAGGTATAAAATCTGGTGTGTCTTCGCGAAAATCAATCCATCGTCAACCCAGAATCTTCGCGTCACATCTTCCCGAATAAGTCAAAGTAACAGCCATTGGGTCCTTCTCAGAGTTTAGTTTTACATGTTCTCTAATGGTCGAGACAATCCCGCTTGTCGATAGGCGAGCTACTCGAGACAAGGTGACGAGGTCCATCTTTCTACTAAGGGTATCTGCGGTCTGATTGCAGCGTCCAAATTTGTGTTCTAGTTCCAAGTCGAATTTTACAAAGAACTCCTACCACCGAGCCTACTTTGGCGCTAACTTCAGTTGGGTGAGGATATGACTAGTAGCAGTATTATTAGTTTTCAACACAGCCTTGAAGTAGAGCGAATAATGCTTTTAGATCCTCAGACAGTACATGATCACTACCAACTCCTCCTGGGTTGTATAACGTCGTTTAACCTCATTTAGCTTCCTACTCTTGTAGGCTGCTGAATACCCTTCTTATAATAAGACCTCACTGATGGAAAAATCTGATGTATCGATCTGCACCTCGAAGTGTTTGGTAATATTGAAAGAGTTAACACTAACTCCATTGCCACACACTTAAGCTTCCTAAAAACTTGCTGACATACCTTCAACCAATCCCACTTTCTATCCCTCTTGAATAAATCCATCAAAGATGTTATTATCTTTGAGTGCCCTTCTATGAATAGTTGATGATAGTAAGGCTAAGGAATAGTGTAGCTCGCTGACACTTATAGGGACATATAAATCTAAGATAACTTGCTCCTTCTTTGGATACATTATGATCTAACATTGCCCTACGAAGTGTCCCAGGAAGTTGATCTCCTCTTAAACAAATGAGGACTTCTCACACTTCACATAGAGACGATTCTTCTTCAACTCCTGAAACACTAATCTTTGATACTTCAAATGATCTTCCAAACTTGAAATATATATCATAATATCATCCAAATAAACCACCACAAATTTGCCCTAGTACTCATGGAATATCTGGTTTATCAACATACAAACTATTGTTGGGCATTCGTTACTCCAAAGGGCATTATAAGACACTCGAAAGCTCCATATCATATAGTACATGTAGTTTTTGGCTCGTCTCCCTTCACAATTCTGACTTGGTGGTAACCCAACCTCAAGTTGAGCTTCGTGAAGTATTTTGCGTTGCTTAACTAATCAAACAAGTTAGTAATCAATAGAATTGGATAGTATTTCTTCACGGTTACCTTATTTAGGGCTCCATAGTCAATACAAAGATATAGACTCCCATCTTACTTCTTTTGAATTAGAACAAAGGCTTCATAAGGTGCTTTTAAAGGGCAACTGAATCCTAAGTTAATCAACCTATCTAGTTGTTTTCAAAATTCCGCCAACTCTGGAGGTGCCATTCTACATGCTCCTTGAATAGGTGGCCTCGTCCCAAAGTCAATTCAATCTAGTGATCCACTGTTACCTAGAGCAGAAGAACCTTGGGCAACTCCATTGGCATCAACTCCCTGAATTCCTCTAGGAGTAGGCCGATTTCCAATGATGAGGACCCAAACTAGACATCTTTGTCCACTAATAATGTCATGATGAAAGTAGACTCGCCTTTTTCATGCCCCTTTTAAGTTGGAGTGCAAACAATACCTTACTCTTGGCCTTCCTCTCTAATTCTTTAGGCCTTTTAGAGGCACTCAACAAACACAGATTCTCACCCATGAGTATCTAGTTTTTAAGTGTGGTATGGGAACTCCCTTATTCACTTTAAAAAAATTCATCCTCAAAATCATGTCAAAGTCATCCATCAGTGTTGCCATGAAGTTTAGCTTCTGGTTCCATTCTCCAAGTTGCACTAGCACAAACCTGACAACACCAAGGGTGGGCTTTGCTTTCAAGTTCATTCATGCTACCGCCATATCGTTTCAACTGCATGCTCAGTCGATCCACTTCAGTACAAACCACAAAATTGTTAGTTGGGCCCATGTCAACTATAGAGCAGGTACTCCTTCCATTTACTTAAATTTCTATATATATTAAGTCTATTGATTTGGCGGATGCCCTAAGCATGCTTCTCCATGGCATACAAGAGATGGACCACGCCCATGCAAGCTTGGTCCCCATCGTTCTCATCGTCTTCTAACTCTAGTTGATTACTTTTCCTTTGTAGTATACTCAGTACTCCTTTGTGTAAGCACTATGCCACCTTAAGCAGCCACTCACATAAGAAACAGCCACTAGAAGCATTCTTATTTGTCGAAGTGCTGGTACTTCCCTTAAAACTTAGGAAGTTTACTAATAACGAATTTTTCCAAAAGCAACTTCCTCAATCTTGACTTTGAATTTTGACTTGTTGACGTTGGATATACTCTGCACCAACTTCTTTAATGGATCACCATAGTTCCCTTGATTAGGTTACCCCTCTCAATGGCATAGTTAACAAGTCTTTCGATTGCATTTGGGGCGGAATTCAAATCTTGCGCCCATTGTTTAAACAATTTCGTTTGAGCTCACAGCAGAAGGTTACTACAAAATGAAAGAGAGGATCCTCATCAAACATATCTTTGATGTCTAATATATATGCCAAGAAAGCTTTAACGTAATCCATGATTGTCCCCGTGTACTTAATCTGTTTTAGTTTCCTTTGTACCATGAATTCAATATTTTCAGGATAAAACTGTGTCATCAATTCTCTCTTGAGGCCTTCCTATGAGTTGATGCTCGATCTCCCTCGAGCAATTTTCACATATTTGGCATGCCACCACAATTTAGTATCTCCGATCAAGTATATTGTCACCATGGAAACTTTGTCTTCGTCCAAATCCATCTTCATAGCCCTCAAATATTGTTCCAAATCGAAGATGACGTTGTCAAATTCCTTCAAATTTCACACGCCACCATATGAGTAAGGTTCCGAATACTTGGCTCTACGACCGTTGAAGACATTGCCATCAGTTGCGGCAATGCACACTAAAAGACTCATCTTACTAGTGAGCTCGTCATTCTCTTCTTACAATACTCTTATCGAGTTGCAAACATCATCAGTTAGATCCTTGACCACTTCTTCAAAAAACCTTAACTGAATGATAAGACTATCCACTCATCTGTCTATACCGTCAAAAGATTTGTCTTGGGATTCAAGTTTAATCATCCTTCCTTCAAGAGCTTCAAGGCGAGTTACTATAGTCGAATGAACTACAGCAGTTGTCTACAAAATTGGTGAAACAACAGGAGTCATACGAGTAGCCAACTACGGTATGACTTAAGCCATCACTATCCCACCATATGAGATTTTCTCATAATCGAAGCCTTTCTTATCGCTCCTCTCGTTAGTTGGGTTCTAATACCAGCTATCACATTATGAATTTTATAACCACAAAACCGTGTGACATGTCCATTTCCATTAGGAGCCGGATGCAGGCCATATTGACCCACGAGCACACTTTAAGTGTCGAGGTCGATCCCGGTACGCAAACACAAGAATTATGTCAGTATCAAGTATATCGAACGAAAGTAAGTCATCAATTGAAAGTAAAAAAATACAAGCAAGCAATCAATAGTAATAAATAATAATCAGATATGAAAAATGATTTTAAGAATTCATTTCCCCATATAAAGAATTTTGGGCTTTTTGGCTTTAAAACTAGTATAGTCCTTAACTTTCATAATGAGGCATATAATTTTTTTTATAATTTTAAAATTCAAACTCAATTAGCCAAAATTTCTAGAAAAATTCAAAGATACGAAAAAAATTTACATAGCCCAGTTTTGATTCTAACAACCAGCACGTACATTACTACGAAAGACACCACAGATGAATGCTGAATACAAGGCTCAAAAGCAAGGTGATAAGAACTTCCTAACAAAAGGCTAGGCCCCACATCACGATTTATTTTATCAGTTCCATAACTGCAAAATCTCCGGCTAGGTGTCAGATCTTCTTAGCAGGCTGAATTTAGAAGCCATGATCATAAGCCATACGAGCAAGCTTTAAGACCATCTAGTTAAGTACACCACCTAGTTCAAACTCAAAAACATAAATGTGCCAACATGCATTTAGAGAAGGTTTGAACCTTTAGATCAGCTTCTAATGGAGAAACCGATCAAAAATTTAAAATCACATTCAGTTCACACCCACTCACAATTTTTACCACCCTGAAGAGTTTTTTTTCCCCCTTTGGGTTCACAGCTACCAGATGGCCTACTTTGCGGCAGTAGCAAGTTCCACAAATCACAAAATATAGACAACCGCAAATGGATGCACTTATTTCCAACTCAGCCATTAGCATATCAGAACTCTCGGGCACTTTCTAATTTCCCCAAAAATAGACAAATTCCTTTTCTTATGAGCAAATACATAATTCACACTCCAAAATGGATAATAGTAGACCCATCATAAACTACTATATTCATGAATTTAATAAGAACAGAAATACGTGTCCCACTTGCATTTGCCTTGTGAACAAATCTATCTATTCATGGAAAGGAGATTAGTTCATGCACAATTAAAGGTAATAGGATGAATGTTGAATCTAATAAGAAAATTGTTCACATCATTTCATGTTCTACCCAAGACACCGAAACATAAAATATGGAATGACAAATCCCTCACAGAATAATGAGAGTGTTGTACATCCTAATTCACCTGACAAAACATCAATTACAATGATTTTAGGATGCGTAAGCACTATAAACCAAAACAACCTTCAAGAAATTTAAGAAATCACATATTCAGACAGTAAAATTCAATACTGTGAACCAAAGACGAAGTACCTTGGAAAAATAACCAACCATGTGGCACCCTCGATCATCACATTCACACAGAACATAGAAGAGAAACAAGTCAACATCATAATACAGGGTCTTATGATCCAGAAATAATTTTGCCAGGTAACATAGATTCTGTCCATAAACCTTGTTCTTTTTCCCATCAACCTGTTCCAAAGAATAACAAATTGATGAGCTTGATATTCTGTAAATAGGATCAACCAATACAAACATTATTCTGTAAATAGGATCAACCAAGACAAACATTAGAAATATACTCTTAAAAGACTATACAAGTAATGACAGTGTAGAGATAAGTAGTCCAGCAGGGTAACCTCTGAAGTTTCCTCACTTTCCCTCTATTATTCTTTTCACTTCTCTTTTCCTCAACAGCAAAAGAGTGGAAAAGCATAAGAAGATATCTACATGTGGATGCTCGTGAAGACATGCATATTGGCGTGTTTCCAAAGACAGGGAAGATGGCACCAACCACACACACACACACACACATGGAGAAAGAGAGAGAGAGAGATGGGGAGAGAGAGAGAGAGAGATCACCTCAAACATTGACAGGGTGCCACTCCTATAAATTTCATCACCAGGAGGATGCTTGAGATCACATTTTCTCTACATCAAGAAAATACACTCCATGTGCAACTAATAAAATAAAAGAATAGAATATAACAAATAAACATGCAATGTAACATTAGATCTTTATTCATGTTTCCCAAAATACATGACCCCG
>JAODPA010074457.1:0-29272 GCA_025585075.1 Nepenthes mirabilis
AAGATCAAAAGACCCAAAACCATTTATATAAGAATGATTTTTGAAAGTCTTGAAACTATTATGTTAGGGTCATTTTTATGATTGGTACATTCCGTGACAATATATAATATTACATCGATGTCAGGTTATAAATTATCGAAGTACTGTATCAACATACATCCGTTGCTGTCCGTTCCGACTTCCATGGATACCGCTTCTACCATGTGCTCTCCAGCTACTCGAGCCTAAAATCCGAAGCCCCGCGCTCTCCATGCACTCTCTGCCCGCTCAACCCCAAAAAAACCAAAACATTGCGCTCGCTGTGCACTCACCATGCGCTCAAGCGCAAAATCCAGAAAGGGCCCGCTCGTTGCTCGCCGTCTCCACGCTCGAGCGCCGTAGTAACGAACAACTTTTTAAATGTGATTTTTGCACCCTCTATAAATACTTGTCTTATAATTTTGAAACCCTAGGACTCTTGGCAGACAAGTTTCGTGCCCCACTTGAAAAGAACCTTATTCATACTCCATTGATTTTACTTCTCTTAAGAAAACCAAAAGCTACGACTTTGAGTTTCATGTTCTAATAAGTTTTCTCTACACTTTCTCTTTACTATTTAAACACTTCCATTCTTCTACCTTCGTTGGAGACGTCGGTACGTTGAAAAAGGAGAACCGATCGTATTCGGCAATTCAAGTGGCTTAAGAGAGAAGATTGACGTGAAGATCAGAAGGTGTCCGGTTCCGTTGCCGCAGGTAAATCTAATGAGTTTCTTGGTAGGGATCACAAGACGAGAGTAAGTCGGTTTGGTTAGCGCATCGTTACCACTCAGTCTATAAGTTAATTTTTATAGTGCATTGCTTCCCTAACCGTTGAAGACCGGATGATTTTTCTCGATTACCGTGGGTATCGAGTTTTTCCTTCATCACCAAAAATCGTGCTTTTATTATTATTTATACTCGTTTATATTTTGCATACTTGTTAGTATCATTGGCATCTAGAAATAAATATTCTTTACGTATATTGAATATTTAATTTTTACTACTTCCGCTATTTTTACAGGGGTCGAAACTTGAGTATACAATTTAGGACAAAAAAGTCCTTTTTCATATTGAGATAATGGTGTTTAAACTTGAAATCCAATATAAATCTCTCAACAAGATGAAAAGATAGGTGGATGGTCTTCTGTCCAATGAATGTCTGTGAAGAGGCAGTGAATGACCTCACTGAGAATATCTACAGCTTAATAAAAGTATCACAAGAAGAGAATGCGGAGCTCACTAACAAGGTAAGCTTTCTTGTGAGAATTGCTACAACTAATACTAGTGCCTTCGGCAGTGGAAGAATCAAATCTCCGAGACTTTACTTATATGGCAGAGTGTGCGAAAATTAAAGGAGCTTGACAACTTCATCTTTGATCTGGAACAGCACTTTAGGAGTAGCGAAGATGAATTTGGATGAGTCAAGGTTTACATGACTGAAGATGCCAAATTATGGTGGCACACTAAATAAGAAAAAAATACCCAAGGGAGATTAAGCGTTGACTTACGGGAAAAAATTTAATGGAGAACTGATGACCCAGTTCTACCTTAAAAATATTAAACTCATGGCATAAAAGAAGTTAAAATAGATTAAATGCATGACGACAATCAAAGACTACATTGAAATTTTTCTTAGCAAGTATATTAGAGATAAGAAACATGTCTAGAAAGGATTGTCTTTTTCATTTTATAAATAGCTTGCAACTGAACTCATTCGAAGTAATATAGACAACGAGTTTAAAATTTGACTTCTATATAAAATACAACTTAAAGACTTTTTAACTATATCATTAAAAGGGGCGGTGGTAATCCATCTAAGGAACCTATATAGAGTACATCCCAGATTAATGAAAATAATGAAAATAAATAAACATAATCAGAATAAACATGCGAACTAGATGATCCCAGATGTCCCCTCTCCTCGCATGCTTTCTTTTTATTCAAATTATATATTTTCCCTACCAAATTATTATTTTTCCTGTTATTTGCTATAATTAGTGATGTATGATTAAATTTGCTGACTTATACGCTCACTTTTACTGTTTCTCCTTCCAGATAAGAACATTAAACTGGTGCCCGATCAATTAGAGCAATGAGAGAGACTTGCTTGAGGAGATTTGCTGAATGTCGAAGGCCTGAAGATTTGGATACGTCTATTGTAATAGAATGTAATCAGTCTAGTAGTTTAATGCAGTTTGTTATTATTTTATGGTTATTGTTGTGCTTTCGCAGGTTTCTGGATTTAGTTATACTTCTACAATAATATTAGATATTTTAGATTTTATTTAATCCTAGATGGTATCTCTTCAGATCCAATACGATAGTTAGAAATATTATGTTGGAGCCATGAATGGTATGACGATGTGGTCATGTGTATTGTGTTGTAGTCCGAAATATCTAAATTGGATAGTTGTGTGCTTGTGCAGGTTATTTTAAACAGGTTATATTTTTAATTTTTTGCTCAATTGTAGAGGAAACTCTGTCGAAATTTTTTTAGAATTCATAATGATAAATTATGGGTATAAGTTTATGTTACCATTGACGGATGTTATTTAATGAGAATAACCTGGTCCGTCATAGCTATATATATAATGGACCCTAAAAACTAGGTTAAAAGATATAGCCATTGGAGATTCCGTGCCACACCGCTTAAGCGCAGCTCGAGCAAGCTCCAATCACTAAGTCATCTAGATTTAGCACTCGAGTGCAGATCGCGCTTGCCTCAAATTCAAGCTTCTCTGGGATCGACACTCGAGCTCGAGTTGAGCGTGCCTGGAGCTTGATTTCTTTGAATTCGGCACTCGAGCGTATGTCGAGCATACCTAAAACTTTGGCATCTTTGGAATAAAGCTTGAGCACGAGTTAAGAGTGTCCCGAATTCTGGCGTCTCTAAGAGTAGGGCTCGAGCGTGGAAAGCAAAACATGGATACTGAAAGATACCAATCTTTGAGCATGGAAGTGCCAACAGATAGCCTTCAAACATGGTGAAATACAAATCTTCCAACCAGTTCGGTATAATTTTTTGATAATTTGTTGTATATCTTTAAATCTTTTAGACATCATTTTTTATAAATTATCTTAAATTTAGACAAAATTTTAAGATTATAGAAAAACTAAATACTCCATTGAAAAAGTTTGTGTACTCTAACATATATCACTGAAATTTCCATAAAATGCTAGATATCTTTTATAGAGGAGACATGGTATACAAGCTCTCCACCATGCCTAGGGGTGTTGTAGTCCGTTGAGGCATTACACTTCACCCAAGTGAATTTACTTGTGATAGGGTATCAGACTCTTAGGATGTCACAAGGAAGATGGAAACTCCCAGAGATCGAATACCAAATAGATACTATTCAATGAGGGGATGAAAAGGCATAACAACATGGATGAAGATTGGGCGGGATAGGCTTTTGTACATCATACTTGTGGAAGGCTATCTTGGCCAATAGACGAGTTCGGAGTCTCGAGTCAAGTCTATACTCGTGATGCTAGAGAAATGAAGCGAGACGGCATGATGGTATCGAGACTAATGCCATAGTTGCCAGATATGACATACCTTGATCCAATCTTAACCCAAGGGTTGAAGCATGCAATTACAATAGAGCGACGTGAATGTGTTATGATGCGTGTTACCTTCTCTAATGTCATACACTGGTCGATTATTGAGTTCCCAGTAATAGATTGGAGCGCAAGTGCTCATGCAACGATGTGCTTTTTGATGACCCCATACGAACAAGCATAGAGTGAGGCATAGGAACCTATTAATCGAGCCAGTGTTAGCTTGACGGTAAGGCATATGTCGGGACGCAATCTATAGGTTACTAGCTGCTTTACCTAAGCATATAGAAGCCTCGGGAGTCATTGTGGTTGACAATGGAATCATTACGAGGGATTTAACTTGCTAATCCCGCATGGCTAAGTATTTAAGATTGATCAGGGGACCCCCAACTTATGACAGGCTAGCTATAATTTGAAAAAATTTTAACGACGCATGGTCAATTTTTACAGTATTAAAATGGGACTGTAAAACAGGAGGTGTTCTATTTCTGTCTTTCACTTAATTTGCTCAGGTTTTATTCATATTAGAATATTTTACCTTAATTTTCTAAATTATATTTCTCTATGCTTTTTGGTGTTTTGGCAGCAGCACATGGAGCCATCGAAAGAGAGGAGGGTAATTTATTAAAAAAATATTATTTTCTTATAATGTTAAAATAATAAAATATCCTTATTATAAAAATTAAAATCATGAAAAACTATTTACACAATTTTTTTTTAATATTTTTGAAAATATAAAAATTTGAACCACTAAATAAAAATAAAAGATAATTTCAAGTGAAGCGCATTTTATTTATTTGTCGAAGTATGCCCAGTAAATCCGTTATTTCTATTAAATACCGTAAGCGTTGAAATAATAGAGAATTACAAGGACAATTTTCTTGCACGCAGCCGGAGTAGAGAGAGGTTTCGTTGGGGAGAGTGCGATGCCTGTCGGGATCTCAAGTTCGAGATCACTTCGAATTGTGGTGCTCGTTTGTTCAATTTCCCTTCACTTTATTACAGGTTCGTTCCTCGATCGTTTTGCACGGAAGATTACATAGGACATTGACAATTATGAATTCCTCTCTTTCTTGGTTTTCGTCGGCGTATTGTTGTTTATGGTGTTAGTTTAATTACCCTGATTTTCTCTATTCTGTTTCTTCTGCTAAATACGTTGATTTACGAATTGGGGTGGTTGATCTGCTACGCTGCCTTCAAATTAGGCGTATGTTGCTTTTGGGTTTCGAATAGATCCTGGAAAGAGAGGCAGTTGCGTTCTTAGGTCTTAAAATTCTCTGTTGGGAGCTTACAATTCAAGCTTCCTGAGAAAAATTGGTTGATGTTATTTGATTTCGCAGGGGGCTCGGGTTGATATGGGCTTGGATAACCCATAAAATAATTATGGAGTTTTGCACTTACTGTGAACAGTTTTGAACCTAGATGGACTGCATTCTTAGCATGGAATTACCTGCATATAATAACAACAAGCAATGCGCATTCAGTTTTGGTCAAAAATACAGGATTAATTGCTCTATATTTCAGTTAAGTGAGAAAAAATTCAGTATGTTGGTCTCATATTCTGATCTGTTATGCTATCTATCTTTCTGGAGTTTCTCTTTTGTAAATTTTTGGAAACTCTGAGTGGATCTCAGAAAGAGTTGGTTGAAAAAAGATGTTTGGGTACGTGTATATCCTTGTCCATTTTGTTTTGCGTTCCCTATTTTCTCTCTCTTTTTATACTTTAGTCACATTTTTAACCTTTATTTAGTAGAGCATTAGACAGGCCCAAAGTGGAAAGAAGGAAGCAGATATATTCTACGATCTGTTTGAGTTTATGACAGTGTCTCTGGAAACACTGAGATTAGTTTCTAGTTATGTGGATAATCTTACTTGAATTTGGTTTTTGAGAGCTGCATACATCTATTTGAGCCGCAAAGGTTCCGAAATGGTTTAGTTTAATGTGAGGATTATGTTGCATAAAAGTGAATATGTTGAGATTCCGTGGATACCATTCAGTAATTGTATGGAGAGTGCTTTTCATGATAGCTGCATATTTTTGGTCGCTTGGCTTGTATGTGAACTTTTGTTATGTAATTTCTATGCTGGTCGCATGATATTACCTAGCTGCACCCTCAGATTGCAAATTTACTATCGCTTTTGTCCTTGGCATTAGTACCATCTTCTTAAGGCAATAGCAAATGTTGATGTGGCTTTCTATCTAACGGCCTTTAATTTTGTAAAGACAAAACTACTTTGACACTGTAATGCCCTTAAAGGTTGGTGCCGGCTTTCTCCTATTCCGCATTGTTGGACCCTAAGCTTCTCAATCTCTTCCCATTTTGTGCATGACTCATTACTCTTCACCTCAGGGGATGCTATCTCTGCACTAAATAGCATTCCTTAACAAGGCAAAATTGTTGTGACTAGCAGCGGAATTATGACAAGGATTCAAACACATAAGACAACAAATTTACGTGTTATACTCTTAGGTTGAGAGTTCATTATCAGGCAACAAGATGATGGTGGTTTTTATTATTATGAAAAGAGTACAAGTGATGAAGTCACTTTGAATCCTAGTTTCGAAGGTATGAAAGGAACTTGATCAAACTCTTCTTACCAAGCTAACAGTAACACTCGGCGATTTCATGAAGAACCTGAACATTGCTTGTGCACACACTCAACCAACATGGCTAGATAACACTTGTATGAAAACACTACACTTCTCAGCCAATGTGTCATACATCAATGCCTAAACTCCTCTCTATAGGTATATATAACTTAGTTAATACAAGTATATGATTCAGAGGAGGATTTATCACACAATCAATAAAGAAAATGGGCTTTCTCTTGTCATCAAAGCCATCTATGAATGCCTCAATTTCCCATGGAAACCATAATTGATTTGCAATCTTCCAAGAAGCGATTATGGCAACACAATCTTCCATAAGCATAACAAGATCGAGTGCATGACCTAAGCACCAGCCAAAATAGCAATAATGGCGTTAATGGCTTTACAAAAATTGCCTGTTATTCCTCTTGGAACACAAGAGCCAAGCATGCTAGTTAATCTAGAGTCTTTATTCTAGCATGCAACACATAAGCCAATAATGCCCAAGAGGTCTGCGCTCGGTGTAACTGCACCTTTGTCACAACTGACATGAGAGATTTGTGATTGTGACTAATCTGTAACTCAGATTGAAATTGGTTCCTAGCATTCCTCATCTTATTTGTCCAATCTAATTCTTCATCTCCACATGTCAAAGATATTAAGTTGTAACACTTGTTCACATGCACTACAAACCACTTCAATTTCTCATAATAGCATTTGTGAGACTCAAACTCTTGAAGATCCTAGACTGTCCTCTTGAATTTTTTTAGCTCTACCCTTCTAAGGGTTGGCCAACTTAGGTTCCTATAAACATGAAGCAGATCCATATATGTACGGCTTCAAGGGTTCTTCTAGATAGCCTTTAGATTTGTGACACTGGCATGATGGACACCATAACGATGAACCCATATGGTTCAGGGGACTTTTATGTAGCCAAGTTTGAAGTGCATTCTTTTGTGCTTGTTTTGTGGCCTCTTCTCTAAGCATCGAGCTATGTTATTTTCTTTGTGACAACCCAACATATTAGGCCCTAACACAAAGAAGTAGTAGCATCAAGCAATAGCATGCAATAGAAACATGAAAATGAAAAAGAATGAGCGACAACCGCTTCATTCCTCCACCATCATCACTTTGCCATTCAACGCCGAACCCTCACAACCCTATCAATTTGTAGTCAGCTTTAGTAATCCATGAAATCACTTTATTGGTACGCTACTTGCTCTAAGCTTAGAATTTCTGGTGACTGGATAAGTGAGCAACTGATCGTAAACATCGGTTCAACAGAAGAGAGTTCGACAATACCCAAATTGAGAGAAAATAACAATCAGATTCTATGTCTATATTCACTACTTCTGCTGACGGAAACTTCTTCATGAAGAATGTGATACCGCATTTGTCCTTCACATTCATGAGCTAGTTTATGGCACAAATTTTGCTATCTAATCATCTAGAGAAAACTCCAATAATCCACCATCACCCACCACAACAATCAAATCCCTCTCAAGTGAACTCCTCAAATCCATCTTGGAACCAAAAACGCCATTGTCTTTCATAATGCTCTTCAACCTAACCAACAATCCACAACTTTCAATATGACATTAATTCCAACTTAGACTCAGAAAAGGGAAAGATGTGTGCTAAATAATCTCTCCCCCTCCCTCCCTCTCTCTCTCATGATCTCTCGCTCCCCCCCTCTGTTGAATGGGTGCATGTAATGTAATGCAATGAAAGTGCAATAGAAAATCTGACCATTCTGCATTATTTTTCAGTTGATGGCATTCCAATATATCAGGGTTTTGCAAAATATAATGCAATATAAAGCACACCAGAAAATGTGGCCACCTTTCATTCAATTACAATAAATTTTATGCCTAATCAGTGGAAGCTACATGAAATATGCCAACCACATATTAAAAAAAATACATTTTATAGCTTTAAGACGAGGTGTGTGTCGAGGACAATTGATCAGCATCAGCACTAACAAAACAAGCTTCTGTTAAGTTACTTTCCATGAAAAAGGAATGGAAATAAAAGGATGAAAATGACGGAAACATTTTAAAGATATAGTAACAATTTTTTGGGAAAATGAAAATCATGCAGTTACATAGAACCAAACTCCAACATGATGCACCAGACTAATGACATATTGTGCATTGAAAGCAAATTACAGCCTCAAAAGTACAGTCTTTAAGTTTGTGAAAAAAAAGAACAATCACTAAAAAAACTATAAAGGAGCAATCTATTTGAGTATGAATAGAAAAGAACAATAAACTGGAATGGAAGAGAAAACAAGACCACAACAGATTGATTTAATACATTAGTTATGCATATAAATGACAAGGAAAAATGTGCGACCAATCATTCCATTGTAAATGGACAAAGGTTGAAACTAATGGAATGAATTCCAATATTAGGGTTACAGGGAGAGTACATCTCGGTGTACTGACCTTAAGAGCTCTAAAACGAGAAGCAGCGGTCCTGTGCATATTGATTGATGAATGAGAAATCCCCAATCAATTAACCCAATCAATCAGAGCTTTTAGGAAGACTTTGAATTTCACTCTCTTCCTCTGCGATGGGAAGATATGGAATAATCCGATATAAACTACAGAATACCACTTTTTTAGAATAGGAATGCTTCTTCAAAAATTTGACAGTGAGCAGAATTAGCGAAGAGTTGCCTCTTTAGGTTTTCACCTATGCAAGGAATAATGTTTATGGGCCATATTACCTGAAAAATTAAAAATTAATTATTTACTACAAAATTTCGAATTAACTGAATTTCTCTGTAAATTACTATCATAATAAATGTCTAAGGATATCTAAATGTTTCTCCACTTAAGATCATTTGCCGGTGTTGTCACATTATTTTTGCTAGTTTTTAAGGTGTCTAATTTGGTCATAGAAATCTAAAATAAATCTCTATATATATTTGGTAAGTTTGCAAAACTTATAATTGGACAATCAACAACTCTAGCGGTCTCTTTTGTCGTAGATATCATGGGACACCCTTAGATTCAGTTATGATATTTGAAAGGATATGGCACTCAATGCATCCATTTGTACTTGTTAGCCCACAAAAAATAGATGGATATGTAAAATATCATGCACTTAAGAATTCAATGATATTCATTACCTGTCACCCAATCATTTATCAAGAAGATACAGTGGAGTAAGTTTGTATGAGACAAATTCATGATTTCCTGAAAATCATTATATCTTGTATAATGGTTTGAGTTCTTTAAGTTCAAAACCATATTATGGTCTCGTACTTGTGCTGAAGCAGGTGCATGAGACAAATGTACATCTAATTACCTGAGTCTGCAATACAGTGCTCAGGATGAGGGCCGAATATTACAAAAATGTTCTAGATTGATAAGACAAGAATTTAATCACAAGTGAAAGGGCAAAATATATGCAAGTAATAATTAATACGTAAATAATAATTAGCCATAATGATTTTGCGAATTGTCATATGACGATAAAATGAAAGAAAGTATTAAAAAGCTATTTTTTTTGAATTTCAAGTACTATGCTTTAATGAATTTAACTACATGTTGGTTGATCGATGCATCACGAATATATATCAATCAATATTGACTTGTATAAATTTTTATGTTTTGAATAGAAATAAATGAATGTTCTTTGTAGAAAACCAGTGAAAATGGAAAAGTGGAAGAGAAAAAAATTAATAACTAGAAAACAAAAAAATAAGTTTTCAATATAAAAATGCCCTAAATGTTCTAGAATTAGTATTGCTGAGATTGAATATATAGAATATAAATTTAGTAACTGATGGGTCCAATAGACTCCGAGCTGTCCCAGTAGGCCCACGTTCAAGACCAGGAGCTAAGAAGCGTAGTGCCAGTAGGAGAAGAGCCCAAGTAGCAGTGGTCCACTGCGCGGCCCATCAAAGAGAAGGCCCAAACTGCAGTATGAGTTCCCCAAGTTGGGTCCACCCGGAGCTGCCCAGGGGAGGGTCCACTCGGAGCTGCCCAGGGAAGGATAGGTGATTGTCCAATTCACATGGTGCGCACGGTCAAAAAGAGCCAGTCACACACCGCCACAGCAGTTGTTCTGATAGCGCGACCGAAATCTACAGAGTTTCCATCCGCACAGCATGTCTTCCTGAGAAACCATGTGCAACCTTTCGACTTCCCCAAGAATGGCGATGATTGCTATGCCAACCCCTAGGCACGCTTGAGGAGATAGTTCAATCGAACCGCTAGAAGTGCAAATGTTAGCCGTAAAAACCCACCAGTGAGGCTACCTCAACTCGGGGTCTATAAATCCCACTTCAACCCAACGTGAAGGGGAGGGATCAATTGAAAGATAAAAAACTCAAAAGCATCCCTAAGAACAGGATCCGCTTTCTCATTGTTTACTCTACCTACAAGTGACCATCAACCCAAGCCGCTCACTCATCGAGCACCTTTCCTAAGCTACTCCTTGTCGAGTGTATCTCCCAGAGCCTAGCCAGTTCCCCCGCCAATGTGCATTCACGCATTTTCAGCATCCTCCTATCTTTCTCTCATTTGTAGAAATATTACTGACTTCAATATTGGAGGATATACTAGGAAGCGAGTTCCGCCATCCTTTGACCTCTTGTTTGTCTGTCGTGATATGCAAGATCCAGGTTACAAGTGACAGAGATCAGACCTGCTCCAATTCGACCCCTAGGAGAGATCGGGCGACACCCTAATCCGTACAGCAATTTGGATCCCGAGACGCATTGGTAACAATATATAAATAGGTGGTGGGGAGGTGAGGATAGGAACTAAAAGCCTACCAAAGGGGAATTATTTGAATGGTTAGGATCAATGATTTTAAAAGACGAAGCAAGCTGGATGAAGTTGAGAAGTACTTCAAGGGACTTATCTTTTGTGATCGATGAGTACTGCTCAAGCTTAATAGAAGATATTGTATGGTGGCTATTAGTTCTGCCATGCTGAATGGAGGGATGTTAAATATCAACATGGGCAAAAAATGATAGTAACAGAGGCGAAGATGTTGAAATGGATGTGTGGTTATACAAGAATATGTAAGGTTTGAATTGGTGTTACTTGGGAGGGATTCAGAGTGGCACCTATAGGGAAAAATATCAGAGACACACATGAGGTGATTGGGTATAGTAAAATGAAGGTCATCAATGCACTGGTTAGGAGATGTTAGAGCATGGAAGGCTCGTTATGTAAAATGTATAGGAAGACCACGAAGAGTTTGAAGGAACCATAAGACATACTCATGCATAATATGACTTAGTAGAGAACAAAGCATATGGCAGAGCTGAATAGAGGTGATAAATTTATATACCTGACCCAATTTAGTGGGAAAATGTTTAGTTTGGTTTGGTTTGATCTTTTTGTTTATTTTTCCAGTAGTTTTTTTTTTTTTATGACAAATGGGCATTATCTATTTGTAGTAGTTTTGGGGGATTTCCTTTTGGATGGGTTATCAATTTAGGTTCCTTTTTGTGCTTGTGTTACACCCATTGGGTCTCAATATTTGCAGTACAGTTACTGTCTTATTAATACAAAAATGTATTTTTGATTCAAGAGATGAACCTAGGGAGAAGGGATAGAAGAAAGGAACAAGGGAGATGTGGATCTTTAATTAGAAAAAAAGCGGGAGTTTTGATAGGATTTGAAGCCAAGTGATGGGGAACCTTCCTAATCAAGAAAAAACATGTTTTTAGATTTCAATTTATATGAAATGAACTGAATGGATTTTGGTTGAAAGTACAATTTAGGGCTTCTCTTAGTAACTTCTTCAAGATGTTAATTTTTAAGTGTGCAATTTTCCATCTGGGAGAGATATCTCCATTTTGTGTCCTCACAGCAAGCATCATTTTTCCAAAAAGTTTCAATTTTAGGGAATGACATCCTTTTTACTTATTCAAAACATCAATTATTCCATGGTTTACATTAATCGTCCATTTTTATGTGGCACAAGCACTTTGAACCTACCACCAACATATCATGTGCTGGGCACATGTCCACTAAGGCTGGCTTAAACTACCTCTTAATTAGTATCTATAGTAATTTGAGGAGTGTTGGTGTAATGGTGATGCGTATTATCTGATATATCCGATACTGATATCCATTCCTCTCCAGACCAAACAACCCCATTCCACCTCTGTGTCTTCATCAGTTAGCCACCCAAGGAGTGTAATATTACATTCAAGGCCACATATTCCAATCAAACTAGCAGACAGAGTTCAACTGAGAAACTGAATTGATTCACTGAATAGCATCATTGTCATTTCACCACTACACTCTGCCTTTGTGGTGGAGTTGGTCATGATGCTCATAGACGTCTACAAGTTTTGCTAATTATTGTGGCCATCCATCTTGTTATGTACAATTGTTTTTAATCCTTTGTTTCAGAAATTGTTCATTTTGTAGGCATCAAGTATGTATAATCTAAGAGTACTTGTATGCTTATGCTCACTTCGAATGAATACGAGGGAAGGGCCTACTTAACCAGTCCTTATCTGCCTTAACTGTCACAATCGGCAAGAACTGGAGACTCATTTCTTACCGCCCCTTCCGTCGGTGATCCATGGCTGTAGAATCGAAGTTCATATTAAACCTTTTCCATCATTTACATATTAAAATGCTACTTAAATTGATGTGGATTATTAACCAGTTGCCCATAGAGTAATTAAATCTTGATGCATGTTTTTATTTCTTAGATAGAAGAATTGCATTGAAATTGTGGACCGCATGTAGGCAAGCTTAATTATCACATGGGAGGCTTTACCCATATGATGTTCATGTTTGGAGTTTGTCTAGCTTTTGATCTGAGCGGCTATCATAAGCTTCTTTCCTTTTTAACTTCTCCCTTTTCATATCAGGCTTCTCCAATGACAAACCGGGCGTCAAAAATGGTATGGCAGATAATAATCTTTCTACATCTAATCATGGAACCAGGACCAAGGTGGTCATCATTTGCATCGTCGTCATTGCGGTGGTACTTTTTTCTTTATTCCTGTTCAAGATGTGGCAGAAGAAGAAACGAGAAGAACATTACGCTCGTCTTCTAAAGTTGTTTGAAGAGGACAGTGAGCTTGAGGTGGAGCTTGGTCTCCGAGATTGAACTGAATCCGCTGAATATTATTTCGGTGCAGGTCCATTGCATGTATATTTGTCTCAGGTTTCAAATATTTGTTGTTTCTCAAGTATTCTGCTTTTAGCGTTATGCTTTCCCGTGTTATATTTTGAGGTGTTTTTTCAGTTCATATTCATTTGTATGATCATTTCTACTTAAATGTTATGAGTCAATCTCATTAGTGTATATATAGGTTGTTGTCAGAACTTTGGATGAAAATGTCGGTATTGGTATCCGTTGTGATCATATCGATATCAAACGTATTGAATAATTCGTGTCACTATTGGATACATCGGATGGAAAAAAACTTTTAAAATCGTAAGGTGACATGGCCGAATCGGCTGATTATCAGCCAAATACTGCAATAACGTCATGTTATTGGAAAATATCGGTATCAAAGAGCCTGATACCGATATATATCAGCGAGTATATATCATATTAGCTGATATTTGCATCAATGGATGGACAGGTTAGTGTTCGGGTAATATTTACTGTTGTTCAGCAGGACTTAGCAACTGCAACAACCTGGAGAGTGTTCTTAGAGACATGGTAATTATACCAAACATATTCGTCTTACCTGGCCTGATGGCTTAGGTCCTACCTTTCCTAAATCTATGATATTTTGGGTTCACCTCCTCAAAAGACCCAAAAAAGGAGGACCAATTCAGATCTTCAGTGCTGACTTTCATGTAAAAGTTTCTTTGGTCATCATTCAATAAGCTTTATTTATTTTGAAAACTGGTTTTAGACTCTGGATTCCTGTGTTGTGTGAGGGGAATCGGTAAGGAAGTACTGAAAGACTAGGACTAAAATGTATAAATTTGATCTGCAGAGCTACATTAATGTCGGTGATGCATACCCAAATGTATTTAAGCAGCAATGGGTGCCCAGATATGTGTAAATGGCGACGTTTTTGTTGTATAATGTGAAACCTTGGGTAGGTTAAGCTTCTGTGTTGTCTAATTTCTCGAGTTCATGTTCAGCAAAATTGATAGCGTTTTGAAGATATCCAATTCTCCCTCCCCTTGTTTTCTCAACTGTTTAACAAGTATTTGGAGGTAGAGAATATTGTTTTTATTCTCTTAGCATGATTTTACAAGTTCACATTTGACACACCCATTCTTACTATATGTGAGAACTGCAGGTACTACACCAAATTATTCACCCATCCATGCACTTCCCTAGGTTCCCTACTCGTTACACGCATTAGATCATCGAAGTGATGTGCAATCACGACACAATTCTTGGTATACCTTTATCCTGGCACAATTGACACTTAAAAGATCACTAATATTTTGTGATTTGAACTCATTCCAATTTCAAAAATTATTATGTCAATATTAACCCTTTGCAAGTGTACTTCTGGCTCGATGGATAAACTTAATGTATTGCTTTGCCTCCTTTGCTTTGATGAAATGCTTAATTACTTGCTAGGAATGACTGACCTAAGAAAAGGATCTGGCTTGGTTCACTTGAATGCTATTCGATGAAAGACTCTTGCTATGTTCCTATTTCTTATCGTATTTCCTATTATATTAGTTAGGGTCGATTCGAGATCTCTTACTGAATTGCCCATTTGATAAGCATTCTTAATAATTTTCCATGAAGATGCATATTTCATGAGTCAACATCATAGCTCTTTGATTGGCTTGATTGGTATTGCTTATAAATGATATTACATTTATAATTTATGTGATGAGTTTTATCTGAAATAAAATGAGAAAATTGGATGTACGAAGATTTAATTACTAAATCAATTCCTAATGGTATGTTTTTGCGTTCGTATTGACAATGAAGATCTGATCAATTATTAATGAGTAATCCTAATATGGAGATCCGGTGAGTCAAATGTAAAATATTACTGCTCGAGAAGTCCTTTCCTTCTCTTTTGCACACTTTAAGTAGTCCTAGAAGGCTCTACTCAACTTAACCTGCCATTTGCAATCTTCAACTAGTTTACTTAGTTTAAGCTTCTTCCTTAATTCCCCTGTGAACTTAGTTTTGGTAGTCGGTACCCTTCAACTCCTGTGATCTCGAGGGCCATCTCCTTCGGCATGTAAGATTTTTTTAGGGTTTTCTCGGCTCTGAGAAAACTTTGTAGTTGTTCTACTTTACTCTTACTATGCGACTGTAATTGGTCGAATTATCAAGTATTATTAGTGGTGCTTCCCAATTAACTAAAATAGAATCCTTATTGTCCAAGGGATTTAGCTTACCACAACTATATGTCTTCTCTAGACCGAAGCATGGCCTAGACAAACCAACCAATACTTTTGTAACTATGGAGCACAGACACTTCTCCTTCGGTTCTATGTCATGTCGAACATGACACGCCTAAGACTAATGTTTGTCGAGTTTTATCAAGTCACGGTAAGATCTTAGTGTAGGAAAATGCCGAATAATGTCTGCCCCGGACTCGGGGCTGGTGTGGATTATTGAATAAGTCAAACGATGTAATTTTTCATCAGAAATTTTTAAAAAATATATAATTTATTACTTCATTAAAAATACCTCTTTTTGTTACCAAATTTTATTTTTATATTGTATTTTCAATTTTTACCTACTAAATTTATGTTGGGTGAAATTTCAAGCCTATGTCACATTTAAAGCAATGTTGTAGTACTCACACAATGCTAGAAAAAACTTCAAAAAGTTAAAAATTGAAAGTTCAATGTTTAGTTACCATTCTTATTTAGCAAGAGGTATATTATTTTACTATCGGAAATTATGGCTAAAAACTGACCATTAAGTAAGCGTTTACTATCTTATTGAGAATCGACTTCCAATTGCTTTCATGCAAAGAAACATTGTTCGGCATCCTAAGTCAGTTAATATAATGACTCTTCTTGTGGATAATTTATGCTTTCACGGTTCTGTCTCTTTTTCTGACTAAATTATCAGACGAATAATAGGCATAATTTTTTTTTCTTAATTTTTTTTGTCTATTTTATCTTATTTAAACAGGCTATTTTAGAGTGTCAAATGAGACTTTTTGAATATCAAAGGTTGCATTGCAAATAAACTTAATAGTTAAAAATGTGTTACTCATATAAATATTTAAATTATTTATGCATGCATAGGTTTTACAAAGCCAAGTCAATCATGCTGTTGGTCTCATGTCCTGGCCCATAAAGAACTTTCAAGCTCATAAAGGATTCTGCGGCCCACGAAAGGTTCAGAAGCCCGCGCAGGCTGGTAGGCCCAGCCCAGTAACCGGAACACATGAAATAGCCACGCTGGCAGAAGGCAATGGGACTCTGCAACGCATTCAATGCATTGCCAGCAGGAAGGCATGGGGCAGCTAATGGGAGAGCAGCTGGCGCAGCGCCAGCGACTCACGCAACCGCCTGCAGGCAACCAACCAATCCCCGCTCAGGGGAAAATCAGGCGTGACTGCCAACGCCCAGAAGCGTGCCAGCCACGGCAAGAGGACAACCGACATGACCGGCGGTCCACGATAGCGACCAGCGGTGAAGGAGCCCTCGCAACGGATACCTTGACGTCCAGAGTCCAACGAGAGGGGGCCTATAAAAGCCCCCACACCCCACAGAGAGAATGACATTTTGAGACCCCGAATTCCTTATTCTCTAACGGAAATACACAGCTGCAGTCTGTGACGAAAACTCGAAGGAACAAGAGTTGGAACTGAGGAACACCTCACTTCTATTGGCAATAGCTAGCTCTTTCCACTCCCCCAACGTCTACTCAGACTCAGGGAAAGTTAGCCACCTGTTGCGGTGCACCAAGGGAGCCACGCCTCCCACCACTTTCTCACTGTATTCTCCACATCACCATTCACGCACCCGTTACGCTCTTACAGCATTCATCCGCACACTGCCCTTCAGCGTTCGCCATTTCCATTTATTGCGAGAATCTGCTGACTTGAGCGTCGGAGTGGCTTCGGTGGGAAAAATCCTGCCGAACCCCTGACCTTTGTGTTGTGCAGGTCCAGGTTCATAGAGACGGAGACCGGACCCTTCTCCGGACGCAACCGCGTGTCTAGGAATCCGAAGGCTCTCTAATCCGTATGACAACCGCGGACCCGGGACGCAACATTGGCGCCGTCTATGGGAAACTGACGAGAAGCCAAGTGTCTCTTTCCCACCTTACTCCTGAACATCAGAAGATGGTAAACACGCGAGCACAAGCCAGCGCTCCACCGATGGAGGTCGTTGCCCAGAGTGAAGATCCCCCTACCGGGAACCAAGCGAACAACAATCCAGAGCCCGATGTCCATCGCTTGGCCGCGGACGTGGGCGATATCAAGCTAGTTCTCCGCGCCCTGTGCGAGAACACTGGAACTCTCTGGCCGGAGACTGGCCCTCCAGCATCCTAGGCCTCTACCTCCAGGAGAGCGAGGCACAGAGAGACCGCTCGCAGGAGGCGAGCCAACCAGCTAGACCACGCCGCAGCCCCGGTGGCCCCAAGTGGAAACGACCCGAACGAAGCGGAGAGTCATCCCGCCGGCGATGGCCGGGAGGATAGCCCTGAGAGGCGTAACCCCGGAAACTCGTGCGGTGACGGGAGACCGACAGCAGTAGGCTCTAACGATTCACGAGCCACTCAGGCGGAGATTCGCCACCCCGGATGGCTCGACCGAACCTCCAGGACCCCACGGAGCTCCGCGATGTCATCAACGCGCGGAGAGGCACTACAGACTCGTCGATGGAGGAGAAAGTCAAGGTGCTGTGGGATATCCTGCATAAGGAGAAGCCCATGCCCTCCTCCGCCGACCTCCGGAGGTCGCCCTTCGCCATGGACTTGCGGACCCAGCCATTGCCGAACAAGTTTAAGATGCCGGTCTTGGAAGGATACGACGGAAGCAAGGACCCAATGAACTACCTCAACTGCTTTCGGACACACTTGTCTTTGCAAGGGGTGAGCGAGGCCTTGATGTGCCAGTGCTTTCCCGTCACCCTTAGGGTGGACGTGTTGCTCTGGTTCCACGGCCTCCCCCCGAACTCCATACGCTCGTTCGACGAGCTCGCCGACAGCTTCTTGAGCCTGTTCGCCTCCAGCCGAAGGGAGGATAGGCAACCATGGCACCTGGTCCGCCTTCGCCAAAGGTCAGATGAAAGCTTGAAGCGGTTCCCGGACCGTTTCATCACCGAGGCGCGGCGAATCCCGCAGCTCTTCGACGAGCTGAAGCTCAACGCCTTTGTCGCCACCCTGGCGGCGGGGGACTTCTTCAAGCACCTGTCGCACCAGCGCCCTCAGACCTTCCGGGAAGCTGAGACCATCACCCGGGCGTACATCACGGTCGAAGAGGCCAATGAGGCAAAGTGCCCCAAGTGAGTGGACCAGCCCCCGGAGGCCCCTAGAGCATCTGGCGGGAGAAAGAGGGACAGCGACAGTCAGCGCTTCCCAGAGCGCCGAAAACAGCAGCGGCCCCAGCCACGGCCCAGAAAGGATTACAGCAGAGCCTCCCTGACCCTTCTGAACGACAGCCGCACGAACATCCTGATGCAGATCCAGGATGAGAAGTTGTTCAAGTGGCCGAAGACGCCCAAGGGTCCCAGCGGCAACGATCAGACAAAGTACTGCCAGTACCATCGCTGTCTGGGACACTCCACCGAGAACTGCCGGACCTTGCAGCAGGAGATCGAAAATCTGATTCGGCACGGACATTTGAAGCGGCTCGTCAAGAACTAGGGGCAGGAACTGGCAACCTCCGAAGGCGAAACCAGCGAACCTCCGAGAGCTCGCATGGCCGCCAGAGTGGTCAATATGGTCACCTCCACGGCCACCGCGGATGCCAGGCGCGGGCAGTCGAAGCCGGCCGCCGGCAACAAGCGAGTAAGGATAGGGGTTAGGAATGATGCCATTAGCTTTAGCAGTGACGATATGGCTCATGTAACCTCTCCCCATACCGACTCCCTTGTTGTATCGGGCCTCGTTTCAGGTGGTGGGGATGACTACCAATTGAAATGAGTTTTCATTGATAATGGAAGTTCTCAAAATTTGCTGTACCTCATTGCCTTCTTTAAACTTGGACTAAAACGAAGCCATATGAAAGTAGCAAGCGGACCCTTGTACGGCTTGGACAACGAGCCAATCCCCGTGCAAGGGATAGTTCTGCCGGAAGTCACTATGGGGACCCACCCGCGCTCTGTGACGCGAGAGCTAGCGTTCCTCGTAGTCGACCTACCGTCCGTCTACAACACCATATTGGGCAGACCTTTCCTAACCGCCTTCGAAGCTGTGACGTCCATCCCACATTTGAAGGTGAAGTTTCCCACCCCATGGGGCGTGGGAGAAGTCCTCGGAGACCAAGAGATGGGACGGACATGCTACCTGTCACAGATCAACCCCATGGTACCATGTTGCTCAGACAAAGACCTTGACCTCCGCGATGAGACCTCGCTGCAACAGGCCCAGTCCGGAGAAGAAACCGAGGCGATCCTTTTAAACCCAGCCGAGCTAGAAAGGTGCATCAATGTGAGCGGATCTCTCCCGCCCGAGGAACGCGACCGACTGATCGCCTTCCTTAGGGCCAACTCCAACGTGTTTGCGTGGGTTCTCGTTGACATGCCCGGGATACCAACCGAAGTCATCGTCCACAAGTTGGGCCTCGACTCGAGCCGAAAGCCCGTTCGGCAGAAGCGGAGGAACCACTCCGTCGAGAAGTTGGTCGCCATAAGGGAAGATGTGAAGAGGCTCTTGGACGCAGGATCCATCAGAGAAGTCCAGTATCTGGAATGGCTGTCCAATGTTGTGTTAGTAAAGAAGAGCAGCGGCAAGTGGCGGATGTGCGTCGATTTCACTGACGTGAACAAAGCTTGCCCCAAAGATAGCTTTCCGCTTCCCAGGATCGATCAGCTCGTGGACTCCATGTCCGGGCACGAGCTCCTGAGCTTCATGGATGCATACTCTAGGTACAACCAGATTCGGATGGACCTAGAGGACGAGGAGCACACCTCATTCATGACTGACCAGCGGACGTATTGCTACAAGATGATGCCCTTCGGTCTCAAGAATGCTGGCGCGACCTACCAGCGCCTTGTGAACAAGATGTTTGAGGCTCAAATAGGACGGAACGTGGAGGTTTACGTCGATGACATGCTGGTAAATAGCAAAGTTGCCAGCAACCACGTCAACGACCTAGATGAGACTTTTCAGGTCCTCCGACGACACGGGATGAAGCTCAATCCCGCCAAGTGTGCATTCGGAGTGACCTCAGGAAAGTTCCTAGGCTTCATTGTGTCGCAATGCGGCATCGAGGCCAACCCGGAAAAGATCAAGGCCATCCTCGACCTGAACCCTCCGCAAACGATAAAAGAGGTACAGAAGCTGACTAGGCAAATAGCAGCCCTCTCGCGGTTCCTCGCCAAGTCAGCAGAAAAATACCTGCTCTTCTTCAAGGCGCTAAGGGGCACTAAATCGTAGGGGTTCAAGTGGAGTGAAGAATGCGACGAAGCCTTCAGGGAGTTAAAGACTTACCTCTCCAGCGCACCGCTCCTGAGCTCGCCGCACGAAGGGGAAAATCTCTACCTCTACTTGGCCACATCGGCAGCGGCCCTTAGCTCAGTGTTAGTTTGGGAGCATGAAGGCAGACAACAGCCAGTGTACTACGTAAGCTGGGTGCTGACGGATGTAGAAGCCCGCTATCCGCAGGCGGAAAAGATGGCTTTCGCGCATGTCTATGCGGCGCGTAAGCTGCGGCCCTATTTCCAGTCGCACCGGATCGTCGTACTGACAGACCAGCCACTGAAGTGAATCTTACAGAAGTTGAAGACGTCTGACCGGCTGGTTAAGTGGGCCGTCGAGCTAGGAGAGTTCAACCTGGAATTCCGGCCCCGGCCAGCCGTGAAAGGACAGGCTTTGGCGGACTTTATCGTCGAAGCGGCGACGCCAGCACAGGAAGAAGACAGCAGCCTAGGAATTATGGAGGACAACGACCCTCCTGTGTGGACCCTGAATGTAGACGAATCATCTACCCAGGCAGGCAGCGGAGCTGGTGTCGTGCTAAGGACGCCCGAAGGCATGGAGATTGAATACTCCGTCACACCGGCCTTCCCGGCCACGAACAACGTGGCGGAATACGAAGCCCTCCTCGCGGGCCTGCGACTAGCGAAGGAGTGTTCCGCACGGTCGTTGGTCGTGCGTAGTGACTCCGAACTTGTGGTCAATCAGGTGAATGGGAACTTTGACACCTCGAACCCACAGCTTGCGAGATACTTGGCGAGAGTAAAGGCCCTGATCCCTGAGTTCGGTCGGTTTGAGATCAAACACATCCCGAGATCGGTCGCGGCCGCCAGTTCCATGGAGCAATACGCGAGAGAGCCTAGGGAAGTCCTGACGGCACCTAGCATTGACGCCGAAGACAAAGAGGTGCTACAGGTCGATACAGCAAACAATTGGATGACACCGTAGGTGAAGTACCTGACTGAAGGGACCCTACCAAACGATAACAACGAAGCCAAGCGAATCAAGAAGACGGCAGGATGGTACACGATCCTAAATGAGAGACTATATAGGTGAGGATACTCCACTCCCCTCCTCAAGTGCCTTACGCCAGAGGAAGCCGATTGCGCGCTGGCAGAAGTACATCTAGGACTGTGTGGTTCACACATCGGTAGTAAGAACCTAGCATTTAATGTCATACGACAAGCGTTCTACTGGCCCACCATGAAGCGAGACGCTATGAAATTCGTCCGAAAGTGCGAAAGTTGCCAGGTCCATGGCAATATAACGCACCAGCCACACATAGAGCTGCACTACCTCTAATCTCCATGGTCGTTCGCACAATAAGGGCTCGACATACTTGGACCCCTACCTCTGGCTGTCGGACAAAGAAAGTTCTTGATCGTCGGCATCGATTACTTTACCAAGTGGGTAGAAGCCGTCCCTCTCGCCAAGATCGCAGAGCAGAATGCGACGGAATTCCTCCGTCAAGGAATCGTTTGCCGCTTTGGGACCTTGAGGTCGTAGTGACCGATAACGGAACTCAATTCACCAGCAAGCACTTTACGAAGTACTGCTGCGACCTTCGCATTAAGATGATACATACGTTCGTGGCACACCCTCAAGCAAATCGACAAGTCGAGGTCACCAACTGCACCTTGCTGCATGGATTGAAAACCAGGTTGGAAGACGCAGGGGGCTCCTAGGCTGAAGAGCTACCGTCCGTGCTGTGGTCGTATCGAACAACTGCGAGGGAGCCGACAAGGGAGACGCCCTTCAACCTTTGCTTTGGGACTGAGGCTGTGGTACCCGTGGAGGTGGGGATGCCAAGCCTGCGGATCGAATGGTGGTACCCAGCCACCAATGAACAAAGGCTTCGGGAAAGTCTGGACCTGCTCTCGGAAGTTCGAGATGCCGCACGACTACGAACCGCAGCCTACTAGCAGTGGGTCACACGGTAATACAACAAACGGGTAAAGGCACGCCCACTGGAAGTTGGAGATCTGGTCCTCCGGAGCGAAGAGGCGGCGGGAAAGACTGCGAATAGGAACAAACTCTCCCATGGGTGGGAAGGACCGTTCCTCGTCTCCGCAATCCTCCGGAGCAGAGCGTACAAGCTACGTGCCCAGAACGGCAAACTGGTCCCGCGGACCTGGAATGCCGCCAACTTAAGGAAGTACTATCAGTGACGCTACACCGGCTCAGGTAGGTCGCACGCGCATGTATCATAATGAATGCTTGGACATGTGTTTTATCTTTGGATTAACATGATCACTTTTCCTGTCATTCTGCACCTTCATTTGTGTGAATTGATGACATGCATTGCATCCTTAAATTATACGACCTAGACTGCCCCTAAGTCGGGAGGACAAGCATCCGTCCGTAAAACCTGTCCTTGGCCCCGTGCTAGACAGTCCGAAATCGACCGTCCTAGGACTCCGTCCCCACGCCAGATGGCCTGGAGACAGCTTATGTATCCTGGCTCCTCGCAAGTGGGCCCGAGCGGCCCCCCAGAGATTAAGCTCAGCGCTGAATAGCTCGGAGACAGACACTCACAGGCTGAGGCATCTCATTAAAAGGACCCAGGCGGTCCATCAAACAGGCTTCGCACCGACGACCCAGGCGGTCAAAGCATCAGGCCGGGGGATTCTGAAGTCTCCAATCTACGACCGACAAAACCTTAGGGGGCAAAAATCACAGGCGTGCGGCGACCTTTCTTGAACAGAAGAGAGCACCCTCAGTCTACAATGGTCGTGGGCTAAGACCTCACCTTGGTGATTATAATGCCTTGAGTAGAGGCCACACACCTCCAGCAATCATACGCTACCGAGTCCTAGACCCAGGAGTCCGGTTACCGTGGCCTGACAACCGCGCTAACCCTCGTTGCGGCTCCAGGGGCTTGGCGACGACATACGTTTCACCGAATCGAGCCCCCCAAACGCGTGAGCTGCGACGACATCCTCTTACGAAGGACGAGCACCACGCAAGAAAGCGCCTGGATGGGGCCTTAGCAACAATAGTTCTGAGGAGCTTAACATTCAAGCATGGGGAGTAATCCCACAGATTACAGCAAACGAAGAATGCAAGCAACATCCCATGACAGAAGAAGCACAAGTGCAAAGAAAAAATGGTCACATTCCATTCATATATAAGGAGCAAGTATGATACAAAGATAAAAGACGGTCTAACAACCAACAAAAACGGAGACTAATTGGGTAGACTTGACGGACCAGCCTCCTCATGAAAATTCCTCAGGCCAGATGCCTCCTGTACCCCGGCGTTCCCCGGATGAAAGACTCCCTCAGGAACGTGGGGAGCCGCCAAGGAGGCGATCTTGTGACACAGGCAGATGCCGTCCCAATACCGAGCCTCCAACGCCAGCCGTGATTCCGACGGAGAGTACCGGCCAACCATGTCTCTCAGCAACCTGGCAATATGGTCCTCCGAGGCAACGAGTAGGCTTCCAACTACGTCACTCTGTGCTGCAGGCGCCCATTCTCCTCTCCGAGAGATGCGAATTGGGCCCTTCCGCTGGAGATGACCTGCTGCCAGTCCTCGTGAAGGAGGGCAGCCAACGCATCGAAAGGGTTGGCACCACCAGGAGCCTGCATAAGAAGCGACATCAGAGGGACTCCCAAGGCAGGCAACAATAGAGGAAGGCCAGGTAGAGGCAACCATACTTGAGAAGGGCCGACGCCCGGAGAGCGCGCAAGATCACCCGAAGGAGCCTCTCCTCGAGGTTCCACTCCTTCGCCTGCTGGAGGCAAGCTGGCTGGAAGGGTGGCGGCCGTAGGAGCACTCGGCCGCTCTAGGAGCACTCGGCGGCTCCTGCCACGAGGACGTCCCGCTGCCCCCTCGCCGGCCTCGACCGAATCAGCGGCGAGCGTGACGCCTTCCTCTGGAGACGGAGGAATACCTTCGGGAGGCCTGTGTTCCGAAATGGGCTCCACGAAGATCACTGACGGCTCTACAGGGCCCCTAGCTTCTGGCATCGGCACAGGCGCGACTGTAAATGGCTCTTCCGGATCCTCAAGAACGATAACGTCATCCTTTGCCTCTGCGACGGTGTCCGCAGACTCCCTGCAACGAAGCGAGCGAGAGGACTCCTAGTGGGTCGAGACTCCACCTCGCAGACTTTGCGAGCGGCTAGTCCCACGACCGAAGTCGACCACGGCTCGGCGGTTTCCCCCTGGTGACCCTCGCTCGTGGGTCTCTTCGAAGCCGGACTTCCCACCACAACAGAAGAACCGGCGATCTGTCTCCTGGACCTCCGCATTGAAGTCCCCTCGGCCACCCTCAGCCTCTTCAAGGCGGCCTCATCATCATCGTCGTCTGTCGACGACTCCAATAATGAACAGCTTTCCTTCTCGTTCCCCCCGGACGGTGGAGGAGTGGCTGTATCTCAAGGCTCTCTCTTGCCGGGGCTGGCGATTCTCCATCCTGAAGGTCCCCATTTGCAGGCCTCGAACGTGATGGAGGTCAGAAAGTAACCCTGGACGGAGAACTTGGCCTCTTCAGACTTGATGACAGATATCAGCTTCACTAACTCCACGGCGTCCTCAGCCAACGGTTTCTCCTGAAAGTACCCTGAAATCGGACCCCACACTCGTGGGAGTTTAGAGTCAGGGGGCTCCTGCAGAAAGAAGAAGCGCTCCTTCTAGCCCTTCACCGAGTCAGGATTGGTTCCGCGAAAGCGAAACCCCGTCTTGGGGGACATCGACACCCAATCCTCCGGCTCTGTGAACCGGAAGATCAGCCTCACCGTCTTGGCGTCGAAAGAGACACCGTGAAGGAGGGCAAAAATGCACAGGGATACCAAATAGCGCAAGGCGTTGAGGTGAAGCCTCGCCATCGGGACTCTCAGCACGTCCACCAGCGCATACAGCGTGCAGTGCGTAGGGTAACGAAGCCCCCCCTCAGATGGTGCTTGTACACCGTGATGTAGCCCGCTGGGGGGGGGGGCGCTGGCTCTATCCAATATGCCAGGGGCACGGTAACTCCAATCACTGGGAAGGCCGTAATCGGCCACAAGTGAAGCAATGGCTTCCGCAGTTAGGACAGACACGGTGTTATGAACCCCGTGACGAGTCGCCCTTGGAACCTGGGAAGAAGAAGATCTCTCTCTCTTTTTCGCCATGTCTCTCTCTCAAGTCACACGAGTATGTTGCAAGAAAATCTCAGCAGAAGAAAGGAAGCAACCATCGATTGATTTAAATAGACAACGGAAAGCCAAAAGGCGGGAAGCCAAAGCGGCTCTCCCCTGCAGACGATCGAGACACGTGCCCTCTACACAACGCACCGCAGGATCCGAAATCGTCCTCAATCATGGCTAAGCGCCAGACTGACAGGCGCGTCCCCTCAGCCGTCTGACGGGAATCCACGCTGGCGCTTCTGCATTAAACAAAGGCTCACGATAGTGGAGCCCATGAAGAGGCACACGGTAACACAAAACGGAAAAACCAATCAAGAAGCAGGAAGTTTAGAAGGCAAACCGGTGCGACGAAATGGCAAATTTCATTATGATTAATGGATTTCATTACAGCGGTTACCAAAAAAAAGGAAGAAGAAGAAGTACAACAGCAAAAAGTAGCAGTCAGCTAATGGTCCTAATGGCCTGTGGAAGAGCTTTGGACGTGGTAGTTCACCAACTGTTCGCGGGTTCGGGCATGTGAGTTACGAGGATCCAAAACACCAACTCGGAAGTTTGAGTCCTCCAGCGAGGCCAGCCTCCGGCAAAGCCTTACGGCATCAAGATAACTTCGCTCCAGAGCAAGATTCACTCCCTTTGGCCGGAGCCTAGTCCTCAGCTCCGACCGAAGTTGGGCAACCTCAGCCTCGTGTTGTCGCTTGAGCTGCTCGATCTCCCCTTCAAGGGCCAGTATGCGGGCCTGTGCCCCCACATTGGCACCAACGAGACACGTAGCCCTGGCCTCCGATTCAGCCCAAGCGCCCTCCAGGTGTGCGACGCGGGCCCTCAGCCACTCCACCTTAGCTGCAAACACCCCTGGCATGGCTCAACCCTCTCGAAACCCGGAGGTGCTCTCTGACTCTGAGAAGGACCCGCCACCGTGGATTCGGAGCGGGCCCCTCCTGAAGAGCGGGCCCCCGAAGTCCCAAGAGCGAGAGAGCCAAACTCGGACTCGTCAGAAGAGCGTTCCAAGTCGTGAGAAGAGTCCTCCATCAATTTTCCAGCAAGAAGGCACGCACGGAGAAAACAAACTACCGATAAACACACAAGTGCAAAGAAGTGTAAGGTTCCAGGAGAAAACGGTATGTTTAAATAGGCAAATTTTTTCCTGAAAAGGCAGCAACTCCAAAGGGCAAGGAGCACCAAGGCGCGACCAATGGGGATTTTTCCACGTGGAAGGCTCATAAAGCCTCGCGCATTTTCAAAGCGGGGCTCAGCGACGCGACGTTTCCTGACCGTGCTGGCATTAAATGCGCTGGTCATCCCAGGAGACGCGACCGCTGACAGCGACTCCTCAAGCTCCCACAGAGTCACACGCGAATCTCCAGGGCAAAGCGCCTGGTAACGGAAAAAAATACACACAAAGACAAGAGGAAAATGAAGGCAAAAATGGGTTACTCCTTTTATTAATCAATACTTTCATACAAAGTACGAAGTTTGTAGCAATAAAGTTACGAGAAAGACGAAGGAAGACTGCGGTGCGAGGCCCCGTATGCTCCATTCCCCTGCCCCAGATGAGCTTGGCGAACGTGATCTAAATGAGATCCCCACGGCTTGAGCCGTCGGTGGTTCACCGAGCGGACTGGTTTGGAGGCGCAAAGCATCCCTTGGTGGAAGTCGCCAAAACGCCATCCACCAGAGTGCAGGAAGCACCAAGGCCAGGAAAGCACTCCGAGGAAGTAGGGTGAGGACTCCCCACTCCCTCGGAGGGCTACTGACCTCGAGATCCCTCCACGGTTGGCGCTCTACCCTGACGCGTGGGAAGAGCACGTGCGAAAGCCTTCACCTTACAGGTGAACATACCCGCAGGGATTTTGCCGTGACTGTGCCCCAGGTCGGCTGAGCCACAACCCGGAAGGGAGCACACGACGACAGCGGAATGGCTGAGCCACTCTCGTTAGCACCGAAAGTAAACTGCAGGATGAGGGTTAAGACAGTGTTCGTCAAGGACTTTAAGTATTCGGCCGATCCACCCGACTCCCTCTCGAGGACCCGCCAAGGGCGGGGAAAGCCAGGATCGTCTCATCACCTCTCCGATGATTGCTAAGGGATGAACTCAGTTTGCTCGAGTGCCCCTCCTATTTATGAGCGAGGTGCAAGCCATCCTTTTACCCAACGCCACACGGCATCCAGCAAACGTCTTTCACCGAACAGAAAAGACCCCTGGTTAAGCGCAACACAGCGTAACCCGAGATGTGCGAATCTCATCCGGCGAAGTGACAGGTCACAGCAGCGCCTGAAAAGCCTGTCCAACCTCCTGGGGAAGACGCGAACTCAGGAAACGACAAACAAGTAGCGCGGCACGAGGAAGGCTGTGAGGCTGCGAAATGGGCCCAAGGGACATGCCAGGGCCGACCACTGGCCGGCGCAGGCATGGGGGGCTAGTGTTGGGTCCCATGTCCTGGCCCATGAAGAACTTCCAAGCCCATGAAGGATTCTGCAGCCCATGAAAGGTTCAGAAGCCCACGCAGGCTGGTAGGCCCAGCTCAGTAACCGGAACGCATAAAATAGCCACGCTGGCAGAAGACAACAGGACTCTGCAATGCATTCAATGCGTTGCCAGCAGGAAGGCATGGGGGCAGCCAATGGGAGAGCAGCTGGCGCGGCGACAGTGACACATACAACCGCCTACAGGCAACCAACCAATCCCCGCTCAGGGGAAAATCAAGCGTGACCGCCAATGCTCAAAAGCGTGCCAGCCACGGCAAGAGGACAACCAACATGACCGGCGGTCCACGACAGCGACCAGCGGTGAAGGAGCCCTCGCAACGGACACCTTGACGCCTAGAGTCCAACGAGAGGGGACCTATAAAAGCCCCCACACCCCACAGAGAGGACCTTTTGAGACCCCGAATTCCTTATTCTCTAATGGAAATACACAGCTGCAGTCTGTGACAAAAACTCGAAGGAACAAGAGTTGGAACTAAGGAACACCTCACTTTCATTGGCAATAGCTAGCTCTTTCCACTCCCCCAACGTCTACTAAGACTCTGGGAAAGTTAGCCACCCGTTGCAGTGCACCAAGGGAGCTAGGCCTCCCACCACCTGCTCACTGCATTCTCCACATTACCATTCACGCACTCGTTACGCTTTTACAGCATTCATCCGCGCACTGCCCTTCAACGTGCACCATTTTCGTTTATTGCGGGAATCTGCTGACTTGAGCGTCGGAGTGGCTTCGGTAGAAGAAATCCTGCCGAACCCCTGACCTTTTGTTCGTTTGTTTGTGTTGTGCAGGTCCATATTCATATAGACGGAGGCTGGACCCTTCTCCGGACGCAACCGCGTGTTTAGGAATCCGAAAGCTCTCTAATCCGTACGACAACCGCGAACTCGGGACGCAATACATGCCAACATGTCCCATTGATGCATCTAAGTGGAAAAAAAATACCGGTGCTG